>MU776871.1:0-10444 GCA_026770625.1 Nicotiana glauca
TAACAAAAGGCACAATGATGCCGGACTGAGAATGCAGATCGTTTTCTCCATGAATCACGATCTCCTGCCGGTCCCACTCGAATTTGACCAATTGGTGTAGGCTAGATGGAACCGTTTTTGCAGCATGAATCCAAGGTCGTCCTATCAAAAGGTTGTATGAGACCGCCATATCCAGCACTTGGAATTCCATGGTGAATTCCACAGGCCCGATCGTCAGCTCCAACACTATGTCCCCGAGTGATGCTTTACCTCCTCCGTCGAAACCCCGAACGCAGATGTTGTTCTCACGCACCCTACTGATATCCACTTTTAGTTTGTTCAACGTAGAAAGGGGACAGATGTTTGCACTGGATCCGTTGTCAACCAAAACCCGGCTAACCACAGACTCCTCGTATTTCACCGTAAGATATAGGGCTCTGTTATGCTCGGTACCTTCCTCGGGTAGCTCGTCATCAGTGAAGGTAACCCGGTTTCCTCGAATATCCTGTTTGTGATCTTCTCCAGGTGACTGACAAAGATCTTGTCAGGTACGTGAGCGTCATTCAAGATTTTCATCAAGGCTTGCCGATGTTCGTCAGAGTGGATCAGTAATGACAGTAAAGAGATTTGAGCCAGAGTTTTCTTGAGTTTTTCTACGATGGAATAATCATGCAACTTCATCTTCTTTAAGAACTCTTCTGCTTCTTCGTCGGTCACGGGCTTCTTCACTGTTGCCGGGCCGGCCTTCCTCAATTCTGCCGGAGCAAAAAATCTCCCTGAGCGGGTTAACCCTTGTGCCTCACAAACTTCCCTCTTGACCTCTTTTCCTTTATAGGTCACAGTTACCCGGTCATAGTTCCATGGAATAGCTTTGTTGTCGACTATTGGTAACTGAATTGCTGGCCTGATGATGATGGGATCTACGCGAGCACCTTCTACAGTCAGAACAGGTTTGATTGCTGCCCCTGGTGCAACTATCTTCACCTCTTCTGGTTTCATAAGTACTTTTCTTGCGGCCCCCTTCGTTGCTGCTGGCTTACCATGTGCCCCCTTCTCATTGATGAGTGACTTGTCATTACTTGGCCCCCTTTTCATCCCACTCCCACTGGACCTGATCATCATTACGGTTTGAGAGGCTTTCTCATACCCCTCTTCTGCTTGTACCAATTCGATCATATTGGTCTCATGATGGGCTAGGAGTGGATTTTGGTTGATGTTAGGTTCTGCCAGGGTCTGCACCTCAATTCGACGAGTGTCGATAAGCTCCTGGATAGCTATTTTTAATCTCCAACTTATTGAGTGATCCAGATTCCTTGGAGGAGGGTTTGGTAATTTGGCCTCTACTGGATTCAACAATCCTACCTGCTTCAATCGATGGAACAAACTGGTATAAGACTCTCCCAAGGGAGTGAAAGTCTTTAGTTTTGGTGTTCTGTCATTTTTGAAAGCTTGGTTTGGATGGAAACCCGTACCCGTGGGGTTCCTGTATGCTCTCGGGGGTGGGTAGTTATTTTGTGGTGTTGGTGCATGCCATGGTGCCTGGATGGGAGGTTGAGCGTACGTTTGGGCGTGGTGGACGGTAAAGTGAGGATCGGGCGTTGGGAAGTAATGTTGTGGGTGGTTATAGGGACTGTGGAAGTAATTTTGCTGGTAGGGTTGGGGTTGATTATAATGGGGTGCAGGGCCTCTGGTTCCGAACCAGGCTCTGGACTCAACTGCTGCGACATCTTCTTTCCTCTTCTTCCCAAGCACTCCTCCAGTGCCACTCTGAATGGCTTGAGTGGTTGCTTTCAATGCCGAATAGCTCATGATTTTGTTGGATTTCAGGCCCTCTTCGATCATGGCTCCCATCTTTATCACTTCATTAAATGACTTACCCACAGACGTCACTAGGTGACCGAAGTAGGTTGGTTCCAATGTCTGCAAGAAGTAGTCTACCATCTCATTTTCCCTTATTGGTGGATCCACTCTCGCCGCTTGTTCCCTCCAACGGAACCCAAATTCTCCAAAGCTCTCCGCGGGCTTCTTTTCTAGCTTCAACAGTGATAGGCGATCAGGGACTATTTCGAGGTTATACTGGAAATGGCCGATGAATGACTGTGCCAGGTCATCCCATGTGAACCACCTGTCGGGATCTTGTTTGGTATACCATTCTAGCGCAGACCCTCCCAGGCTCTGTCCGAAATAAGCTATCAATAATTCTTATCGCCCTCCTGCTCCTCTCATTTTGCTGCAGAAACCTCGGAGGTGGGCCACCGGGTCACCATGCCCTTCATACAGATCAAATTTGGGCATTTTGAACCCTGCATGCAACTGAACGTCTGGAAAAGGGCACAGATCTTTGTAGGCAACACTAACTTGGCTGCCTAAACCATGCATATTCCTGAAGGACTGCTCCAGGCTCTTGACTTTTCGAATGACTTCTTCCTGCTCCGAATTTCTGAGTTGCCTTTCCGGTTCTGCCAGGTTGTCCCAGTGAGGGGTATAGGAGTGTGGTTCAGGAGCCTTAAAGGTAGGCTCGGGGGAATAGCAATGGTTGTCGTGAATCTGAAACAGTGGCTCACTGGATGATTTCTGTAAAGTGGCGGGTGGAGGCGCCACGAAAATGGGGGTAACTGGCGGGAGAGGGTTTTGTTTGGGTGGTGGAGTTTGGGAAGTGTAAGGGATTTCCCCTTGATAATATTGATAAACTGGGGCACTTGCCGATGGATCGACAGGTGGACGTTCCGGAGCTGGTACGGGAGTAGAAGTAATGGGAGGGCTTGGTGATGGTTGTCCCCTAGCCCAGGCTAGGTGCATCTCTGCTATCTGTTGTCTTAACCTATCCATTTCCTCCTTCATTATCTGCATCTCAGACTTCTCTTCTTTAACGCTTTTACCCGAACTAGACATGCTTCTTGGAATTGGACCTTTTGATCTAGTCTGGTAATGGTAATTGGCAGTACGTTCTAACAAGTTGACTGCTAAAAATCTCTGGAAATGCAACAAACTTGTTAGTTTTCAGAGTTTTAACAGATATGTTATTGCACGTTGGGATGCAATGCACCTAGGCCATTTAACCATTCCTACTATGTTTTTGATTCTTATTGCATGCATCATTCCAGCTTTCTTACTTCTATGTCTCTTTTCGATTGATTTTCAAAACTTTGCTTGTTACTACTCCCCTTTTTTCTTTTTAGTAATGGTCGAATCTTATGTGGATTGCCTACGTATCGTGTCCCCGCATGAATCAGATCGAGCGTAGTTCTGGTGGACAAAGTTGTGACAAAACTTCGAGATTTGGATTACAAAACATGGCTTACAACAAACTTTGAATAAGAAAATACTTGACTCTAAAATATACAAAACCTGAACAATATGACAGAACCGAAACTCTCAAAAACTTCAAAAGTACAACATTCAAAACATCATCCTAATGCCCTAAAATTTCTTAGGGCCCGCGAGGCATCGTTTGGCCTTGCCGCGTGCCTTGGTGTGAGGTCTTTGTGCAACCCTTTTAATTCTTTCATGATTTGGTGAACGTAGTCCATAACTGAGGTGAAGAGGGTAGCGCGGGGCATTTGCTCACACGCTAGACACTTCATGGTGACGTAATGCCCGATCTCTTCGATTCTATCCTTGACCCTATCCCTTTCTCTGAGCAATTGTTCTATCCGTTGATTCTTTATCCCCAATATCTGAGCATCGCCGGTGACCTGGTCCAGGAGCCTATCCACTTGTTTTTCCATCCGCGCCATCAGGTTGTAGCAACGGTCTCTGTCTGCCCTAGCATCCCGGGCTTGTTTGAAAACCCGCTCCCTGAGGGTAGTATTCGCTTCCCTTAGGTCAGTGATGATTTCTGTATAATCTCTTTCTATTCGTTGCAGATGAAGTGCCCGTTGGTGTGCTCCCCTTCTCCATCTAGTCCGAATCCTTGCTACCTTGGCTTCCGACTCTTCCAACTCCCTTTGGATATCAGCGACTTGATTTTCCAACCCTTTTACCAATCTTTCGTCTGATCGACTCCTTGGGTGTCTGTCGGCATCCATTTTCATCTGCCGGATCTGAGCTTTCAAGAATTCATTTTCCTGTGCCAATTTCTTTTTGTCTCCTTCGTCGACGGCAGCTTGCATACCTTTTTCAAATTGCAGGTCCTTGACCTGTTGTTCCATCTTGCCAATCTTTGCCCTGTAGCCTTCTTCCTTTGCTAACCAATTCCATTGTTCTTGTGATGACTCAGCAAAATCTTTGAGGTGAGGCCTTTTAGTTGGCCTCTGGTGCTCAAGTTCTCTCCTGTACCACACGAGGTATTCTGATGATACTTTGCTTTTGGCTTGATCCCGTACACGAGTATCTATCTTCAGGGTTTGACATTCATTCCAGATTTTCCGGACTAATGCTTCAGGGAACTGCCCACCGGGTCCAATTTCGACCACCTGGCTGCTGAGGTCCTCTTCCTTCGGGACTATTTGGCGCCGCCCCAGCTGTCTCAATACTCGGTATGGCGCGTATGGCTGAATGTTGTTGAGGCCCATCAGTAATAAATGTGATTCGGCGGCCGACATGTATATGATTTCATTTACGGGTAGCCATCCAAATGTCCATTCTATTTTGCTTGTTGGAACTGAACGCAGGAGTTTTACCCATTCAGTGGCCCCTTCTGGCAAGCTGCATCCACCGACCCTTGTAGGGAATTCTTCTATACAAGTTTTTTCCGATGAACCCGACCCTTGTAGGGAATTCTTCTATACAAGTTTTTTCCAATGAACCATAGCTCATGAACTGAGGGCGATGGCACAAGTGTTCGATCATCCACATTTGGAGCAACACATTGCAAGCCTCAAAGAAACCCCCTCCAGCTTTGCAAAGAGTAAGGGCACGGGAGATGTCCGCTATTATCATTGGTGCTAGACTGCTGTTGTCTTGCTTGAGTAAAGTACTGACGACCCCCGCAACTTGTATATTAATTTTCCCGTCTTTCCTAGGGAACACCAGTAGACCTAAGAAGGCTATCATAAAAGCAATACACCTATGTTCTTCCCATTTCTACCGGTTTTCCCCACTGCAGATTTTGCTCTCAGGTTTGTTGAACCCTCCAAGATGACCATATTTGTCATATAGAAATGCCAAAGTACAAAATCCCTCCGATAAATCTGGGTTGTGTACAGTTATGCGGATCTTTACAGTGTCTAAGAACCTGTGTACGGTCACGACCCGTGGTGCAATAAGATACTGTTCCCTCATAGGGATTTTTGGACCCCCAATATACCCTGCCAGCTCTTCCAGTGTCGACGTGATTTCAAAGTCTGAAAAATGAAACACATTATGTGCTGGATCCCAGAATGAGATCAACGCTCGTATGATGTCTCCTCTTGGGTGAATATTTAGTAACCCGACTAGATCCCCCAAGTATAACTTGACTGTGTCTTGCCCCTTCTTGCCTAAGTCGTTCCACCACATGTGCAAACCCAAAAGGATCCTGTTTATGATAGCTTCGGTTGGATTCTGACCAGTGCTCATTCTGCACATTTATTAAGGTGATTCAGACGAAAGAAAAACCTTTAGTTGACTCAAAAAATAAATAAAACTACTTTTTCTCTTTCCCAATTTTAAAGACAAGACAGGCTGGCTTTCCAAAATGCGGCCTTTCAGCGCTTCAAAAATAAAGATTTTAAGACTGCAAGGGTTAACCGGCCATAATACTAAAAAATTGACCAAAAGTGGTCGTTTATGCAAAGTCAACCTCCCGATGTCCCGTTCGGCTATATACTTGTCAAAGGCTATATTTTGTAAAGGGGAGGTTGGACCCGATGAAGGTTGCCTACGTATCTCACCTCCGGTGAGAATCAAACCAGCGTAGTTCGGCAAATTAACGAACTATTTTAAAACAAGATTTTTATTTTTTGCAATTAAAAGAAAATAACCAAACTACTTTCAAGGACAAATTTTTAATTTTTATAACAAGACAAACTGTTTTTCTATTTTTCTTTTGAAGACAAAATAACAACCCTTTTTTCTTTCCATTTTCAACAAACAACCTATTTTCCCCTAAGCTAAAATAAAGACTCTTGTCATATATATATATATATTTTTTCCTTTGCTTAGTAAAACAAACTATTAAAAGGAAAATGTTTGCATTTTATTTTTTGAGTTTCGACAATATCTGGTCATTGGTTTTTTTCTTTTTTCTAAAACTAAATAGTTTACACTGCTATTTCTCTCTTTTTCTTCTCTTTTTCTTTTCTCAATTTTGCAAAAATTCTTGACGTTCAAAAGCTGGTCAGCATGCAGGCCCGAGACAAATAAATGTAACACATAAAATGCACCATGGTGGTCGTATCATATCTGGTTACCTGTCCTAGACGGACTCAACCCCTGTGTTGAGTCTCCTAAGTCAAATGCAATATGATGCAAATAGGCGTTCCTACTAGGGATTCGGCATGAAGTCAAGTTTTTCTAGGTCAAAAACTGGGGTATGTGTTCTAGACAGTGCACCCGAGCGGACGACTCGAGTCGGGGAGGGGACTACGTACCGGGGACCCGCGGGATCGTCCGACTTTGTAATTTGTCCGAGCCCTTTTCTTATTTCAATCAGAATAGGGAGTCTCAACCAGTAAGCACATCCCCGGAGGTGAGAAGAGAAGGTTTCGGCATAGTTTATATGTACAGTTCAAATAATATCAAAGCGGTAAAAAGCATCATTTTGCACATTAAGCACAGATCATGCGAAGATATCAGATAATAAAGCCAAAAATACAACAATTTATCATAAGCTCGAATTTCTGACCCTGAACCAGTGGTTCTGGGTCTTTGTCATTTATTCCCCAGCAGAGTCGCCAGAGCTGTCACACCTCCTTTCGGCGCTGCCGTACCCCGCGAAGGGCGTGGTAAAGGGAGTTTTTCCAATTAAAGGACAATCGAAACGGGATTTATTTATTTATTTCAGAGTCGCGGCTTGGGAGATTTGTGGTGTCCCAAGTCACCGATTTGAATCCCGAATCGAGGAAAAAGTTGACTCCGTATTACAGTCTATGAACCAGAAATCTGGATAAGGAATTCTGTTAACCCGGGAGAAGGTGTTAGGCATTCCTGAGTTCCGTGGTTCTAGCACGGTCGCTCAACTGTCGTATTCGGCTTATTTATCTGATTTTATAGCATGCTTTAACTTATGTGCAAATTTTAACATTTAACAGCTTTTAATATTATTATTTATTATTTTTATAAAAGAATTGCAACATCATAAAAATGCATCTCAAACCACGTCACAATCAATGTACCCGTGACTATCGACACATCTCGACTTTGTTGAGATTTGGATTTGGGTCACATAAATGTGCACCCGAGTTTAGGGAGATAAGATTATTAAATACGCGCCTAAAGATACTAACGCATTATTATTTTGGGAAAGGTCGTGAAATTCGCTAAATGGCCCATCTCGAAGTCTAAGCATTTGTAATAACCATCTATTGAGGGCCCCGCAATTTGCGTGTTATTTGGCGAGGCTCATCCCATTTATTATTTAAAAGGCCAATTAACCTCTTTTATTATTTATTATTTTAAAGAGAATTGCAACGTTGTGAAAAATGTATCTCAAACCATACCGTACCAGTACGCCTATGGTCTTTAACACATTTCAACTTCGTTGAGATTTGGATTTGGGTCACATAAATGTGAACCCATATTTAAGAAAATAGTATTATTATAAATCGCGCCTAAAGCGTCTAACGTGTCATATCTTTGGGAGGGCCGCGAGATTCACTAAGCGACCTCTCCCGGATACTAAGTATTTTTTTTTAGTAAGCAATTAAGGAGGGCCCCGCAGTTGTGTATTTGATTTGGCGAGGCTCGTCTCATTTATATTATTAAAGGCAATCCTAAAGTATACTATATTTTTCTACTTGTTTACTTCTTAAGAGAAAAACCTAACTAATTAACATGTTTGCGAAGGCTTAACAATATATATTGAATAGGAAACAACACATTTTTTATCAATTTACCTAAAAAAAACTGAATTATATGTACAAAGCAAAATATTGTTGGGCCTGCGATGAGAAGCCCAGGCCCAAGGTAAGCTTAAATTGAAAACAATTTGATTATGAGTTGAAAGCTTGCGATTGGGCTTAACGTCTGAGCCCAATAAGTTGCCAAGTTACTGGTTTAGCTAAATACACTGAATCTCATAGGCATTTTAACATCCTTATATATTGCAATTATGGATACTTGAATGCAAATTTAATAGATAACCTAGACAGCTAAGGATAACTCCAATTAACTACACTGTTCATTATTTGAATTATT
Organism: Nicotiana glauca; assembly: GCA_026770625.1. Lineage (NCBI taxonomy): Eukaryota > Viridiplantae > Streptophyta > Magnoliopsida > Solanales > Solanaceae > Nicotiana > Nicotiana glauca. The sequence goes on from MU776871.1 coordinate 8,257, forward strand.
CATGCGTTCAACCTAATTATATCATAGACATAGACGGTCATATTTTGAAAGTAACGGACTGAAGATATAATACTTATAGTGCTAAATAAAGTAGGACTCAATTACAGTTTGCGAAATTTCTTTTAACTTGATTTTATATCCAGAAACGATAGTTCAAATTGAATTCTATTTTTTCATGAACACAATTTATTCAAACGTTTAACTGCATAAGAGCTTCTAATCAGTTCAACTAAGCCCATGAATACATTTACTCTAAATTAATTAACAAAATGCTACATATTATCAGAAAACTATCCAATCTAATACTCAGAATCAATAGTAAAAGTTTTACAAAACTTAACTGTCCAGTCCAGATTATGTACAAAAATAGCTAAAATGTAGAAAATTAGCAAAATCTACATCATCTCAAGTTTCAACTTCATTTCATATTTGGATTGAAATTTATACGAAAGAATCTCAGTGAATGTACCTGGAAAATAGACGGGGATCAATGAGATTGCTAGGTCAAGTTGTACCGTAATAGGAATCAGTAACAACAGTAATACGAGCAGGAATAGTGCAACAGCAAATCACCAGCAATAGTTATAGAATTCAGACTAATTGAACACCAGTTTCAAACCCAAACAAAACCCCAACCAATGAACTGAAATTAGTGATGACACCAAGCAGCAACAGAACGTAAACACCAGCAGTCAACAAGGAATCAACCAATGAACCTTAAACAACTTCAGTAAACAGGACTGGACTGAAGACTGTAACTCAATAGCTAATGACTCAGTTGTAACTGTAAGGATTGAAAGTCAACCCCCTCACTCTTAGCTTTTCCTTCGTTTTAGTTTTCCTTCAGTGTTTTTTTTTTTGAGAATGCCAGAATCCTCTCTTAGAAAATCCAGTCCCCATTTCTCTGTTTCTGATCTCTACTTATACTAAAATCCCCAACCTTTCAGCCTATTTAAAAACTACTTTTAAGAACTGGCCAACCCATATTATTCCTCTGTTTTTCCCACCAAAAATTGTCTAAGTGTAGGTTTACTATTAAATAATATCCTGGCAGCAGAGACATGGTGGAACAACCTGCTGTCCAGCAGGTTCCACCAGTCCATTTCATGTGCAGGGCATTTTTTGAATCCTAAAATGTTAATTTCTGATTTCTAACTAAGCTAACAGCTATATCCAATTCAGAACCTAATTTTAAAATCACAAACAGTTCAATACTTCGATCCAACAATGGAACTAATCAATATTTGGACCTCATTGTCTTATTGTTCTAAACAAACAGACCTATATGATCAATCGATGACATTTATTCAATCAGTTACAGGTAATTGATAACAAACAAATTGACATATCGGCCAATGATTCATATTTTCCGGCAGAGTAGGGGGATCGAAAAAATATGAACTAACTACTTTGACGATTTTAAACAGGTCGAACACACAACTCGCTATAGGTACCAGTAACAAACAATCAGAAGAAAAATGACCGAATAAAAAGGCTTTATGAAGATGGACAAATTTTGAAGAGAAAAATAAAGGGAAAATCAAACAAATCAGTTAAACATGCGAGCAAACATAACAAGAAAGAAGAAAGAGAGGAACTTATCTTGGAAGCTCAGGAACGGGAAAGACCCAGGCTTGACTTGACCATTTTGAGGTCGAATAGACCTTAGTCGAAGTGTTCTCAACCGAGAACACCTCGACTAAAGTCTGTTATACCCCGAAATCTTGATTAATTTGATATTTTTCGTCCTTTTAATTTTTAGGGTTCTTGAGGGTGCAATTTGGGGTTTGCGGGGTTCGGGCTAGATTCGAACCAAACCAACGTTGGTTTGGTTACGAAGGAGGTTAGAGGAACGTCTGGCCTGAATTTGGGGCCGGTTGGGGTAGCTTTGAGTTTTGCTCGAATCTTCAATCGAAGATTCGAGAAGCTACAGACTGATTCGAGCCAAACGGGTAAAGGATTCGTGGAGAGGGGAGTTAGGGGGTTCTGTGGTGTAAAAATGGGGCCGATTGGACACTGACCGCCGGCAGAGGCTATTTCCGGCCGGCGGTCAACGGCGGGGCTGGGTGGAGGTATACAGGTTCTGTCTCTAAATGTTAGAGACAAGAGGCGCAGGGTGCTAGGGGGCGGGGTAGGAGATTAGGAATATATAGTGGAGCTGGGATTTAATCCTGGCCGTTTGATCAAA
>MU776871.1:11731-38358 GCA_026770625.1 Nicotiana glauca
GGGTTATTTTGGTCTGGCCCAATCCGAATTCTTACTCTTTTTCTCTTGCTTTTTCTTTTGCTTTTCTTTTTTAATTCAAAAACTAAAATTCTAAATTAAACCATAAACCAAATTACAAATACTAATTAATTCCTAGTGATAATTTAAACACACATCAAGGGAAAATTACACAATCTCGGACATAAAAATGCAAAAATACATTATTATTTTGTGATTTTTCATATTGTAATATAAAACTTAATTATCCTTCGTTGTAATGCCAATGTATTATATTTTTATATTTTTCTTAATCTAAACAAACAAACACGCACATACAAATACCAACAATAAAAGAAAATAACACAGAATCCACAACAGTCACACACAAACCAAAACTATTGAATTTTTAGGAGTAATTCTCATATAGGGCAAAAATTACGTGCTTGCACCAAGTAAATAATATGTTTTCCCGATTACGATTGGTTCAGGGTCAGGAACCAATTAATTTCCATCTAACTATGAATGTGCTATATGATTTAATTTTTCCACCACAATGCACAAAGATTGGTGTCCAAAGAAGGTTAGGGATATGTGTTGGTGATTCCAATATAAGGGAGAGAAAATGGGCACCTGAAAAAGTGATACGTAAATAAATTATTATGTATACATATAGATTCGTACAAGAAAATATGAACTTGAATTTCAAGTCATAATTCATTTGCAAATTATTGCCAGACGCATTTGCTGACCCAAAACTAAATGTCATATTTCAGCTGCTAATGCTTCAAATAGAATAAAGTTTCTGATGAATAGAGTCTATGGCATGCATGAAACATAATAAACTAATCGGCTCCAAAGAGAAAACTCCTTGAAGAAAGAGAGGAGAAAATGATCAAAATGGTCATAATAAGGAGGCAAGTGCTCTAGAAGAGCACCACGACATAACACGTCATAAGACCTCATGGGAGAGGCTCAAGTACCTGAAAATAATGAGATAAATCTATTTCAATAAGTTATGTCTTATTTGGGTAACAATGGAACCGATATAAAATGATCGTCAACGATGTTATTAATATAGTGTAGCCGCTCAATATTATTAATAATTGACGAGGATTTAGAGCTCAAATCTGTCATGAAATTTGAATAGATAAAAAATTGGCAAAATAAAAAATATGCAATCAAGATTGATTTCACCTGAAAATGTAAAGTTGGACGGATTGTCCCAACACCTAAAAGTATAAAGCCAGTGGAGGTATAAATGTGTTCTTGTACGGAAAAAAAATTAAGTCGATAGACATAAAAGACGACTTGTGGCACAATATTTTTCGTAAATATCCTGACATTAGTTATATGGAGACATGTTCTTATGTGGTGGATGAAATCATTTTCATGTTTAAATCTGGCAATACATGAAATTTTTTATATGCGTATAATGGAAATTATTGAAGGATTTAAATTGTTCTAAAGCATATTAAGGTTCCCAATAAATTTATTAAATAAAGTTTCAGCAAATTCCTATGTGAATTAGAGTGATCATGGCGTACATGATTTGTTTTTATGTATAGTGCAATTGGTGCACTAATGTATCTTGCTAGAACTATGAGTATAACAATATCTTAGAAAGATAGTTTTATTCTTATATGAAGATGTTTGAATACTATTAGGATTATATTGCAAAAGGAATCCTTGATATAGATTTGTTTATTCTAATAAATATTGACAAAGTTTTGTTGGTTATGCAAATGGAGGCATTTTCTAAAGTTCATTTTCAAACAATCTATTTGTATGTGAGGGTACTTCTATTTTATACTTTAATAAGACTGTCAATTATTGATTCAAGTCATGCTAAGATATTAACAACTGATAAAGCAAGTACCCCAATACACAATAGATGTGTGGCTTTTCTTTGAAAAAGAAGATTTCAATAATATTGAAGACAATGTTGCTTGCTTATCTCAATTGGAAGAAGAATATATTGAAGGCAACAAAATAAAGCACATTTCACCAAAGTTCTTTTTAGACATGATCTTCGGTAGATTGCTGATGTCGATGTTCAACAAATTTATTTGATTGATACTTTGGTGGATCTGTTTAATGAATCATTACCAACCTCAACATTTGAGAAACTAGTATACGGGCTTGGAATGCGTCATTTCTGAAAAGTAAACTCATTTACGCAAAATAAAGTGATATTTTTTGTAAAGACCCGGCCCGTCATCTAATGTATTACAACCCCGTTTTTCCTAATTATTGCTTCTTCATGTTCCATTTTTGTCATCAGGTAAGTTAGAGTCGAATTGGATTGGTTTGGATAGGAAGTGAGACACTTAGTCTCTTTAAGGAAGGCTTGGTTTGTAAAAGTCAACCGGATGTTGAATTATGAGTTAAAGGGCTTGGATATGAATTCTAGTGATTCAGTTAGTTTCGGGAGGTGATTTTTGGCTTAGGAGCGTGATCAAAAGTGATTTTGGAGGTCCGGTGTAGAATTAGGCTTGAATTGGAGAAGTTAGTATTTTGGCGAAATCCGGTTAATAGGTAAGATTTTGATCCGAGGGTCGGAATAGAATTTTGAAAGTTGCAATATCTCCGTTATGTGATTTTGGACATGTGTGTAAAGTTTCAGGTCATTCGAAGGTGTTTTGGTCGGGTTTTTGATCGAATGTGGAATTCGGAAGTTTTTAAGAAACTTAGGTTTGAATCCAATGTGATTTAATGGTTTTAGCATTGTTTAACGTGTTTTGAGGGTTGGAACAAGTTTGAATGAGGTGTTAGGATGTGTTGGTGTTTTTGGTTGAGGTCCCAGGGGCCTCGGGGTGAATTCGGTTGATCGAACGAGAGTTTTGAAGTTTTGCTGCAGGTTCATTTTTGCTGTCATCTGGTATTTCAGCTTCTGCGAAAATGGACCGCAGAAGCGGTTTCGCAGAAGTGGTTCTGCAGAAGCGGGTAATGGAGCGCATAAGCAATTTTCGTGTGGAGATGAGAAGTTCTGCAGAAGCGGAACGTGGTTCGCATTAGCGGGTCCGCATGAGCGAACATTTAGCCGCAGAAGCGATTTTGGGCGATCCGCAGAAGCGGGATCCTAGTCGCATAAGCAGAAGTTGGATTTTTAAATGAAGACCGCAAAAGCGGGGTTTTGGCCACAGAAGCGGTCCTGCATAAGCGGAAGCGGGACCCCAGAAGCGAAAACGACTGTGGACAGAAGGAGCTTAAATGTTATATTTCATCTGCGAGCAAGAGGTAGTTTCCACCATTTTTGAGCGACTTGGAGAGCTTTGGGCGTGAATTTTTGAGGGTTTTGACTGAGAATCGATTGGAGGTAAGTCCCTTGGCTTAATTATTCAAGTTTATAGTGGAATTAACATGTAAATTGGTTGAAATTCATCAAAAAGGGGGTAAGTTAGGGCTTGAGAAATTCTTAGTTAAAATTAGAATTTGGAGGGTCAAATGGACTCCGATTTTGGTAAATTTTTTATGGGTAGACTCGTGGCGAGACGAGCTTTCCAGTGATATAAATTTTGTAATTTTTCGAGCAGTGGGCCTGAGGCTCGGGTTTTGCCAACTTTGTGATTTTTGGTGTTTTTCGAGTCTTTTCGATTGGGTTATGTTTCTTTGACCTATAGTAATGTATTCCTTGTGGTTTTGATCAGATTCGACACGTGAGGAGGTTGATTCGAGAGGAAAAAGCATAGCAAGCTAGACTTGTGGCCGGCGTGAGGTGAGTAATAGATGTAGATGATGACCTGAGGGTTTGAAACCTCGGTATATCGCATTATGACGCTATATTGAGGCGAGACACGTACTCTATGATGAATGCAGGGTCGTTTGTGATTGGGGACTATGACTTAGTCCGTCCCGAGTGATGTTCATACTGTGTTCTTGACTAGAGATTGATTGGTAATCATCCTACTTGGATTTTATGGATATATTTGGGCTTTGTGCCAATTACTTGAATCCTTTAGGGATTATTATCACTGTTTCCATGATACTTAGCATGTTAAATAATTTCTGTCCTGAGTTAAACACTGTTTTGAAATGTTCAGTCATATTTCTAAGATTTAGAACTTAAACTACATTTTCTGACGTTTTGAAGCTGAGAGCTATTACTTGACATTGCCCTAGTGGCTCACTTGCATATTGTGGACTGAGTATGGATCGGGCTGCATGCCGTAGTGATGTGATGATGATATTGCACTTGGGATGTAGGATCCCCTCCGGAGTCTTAACCCCCACAGTGAGCGCGGGTACCCAAATAGATCGAGCTGTGCGCCGCAGCGGTCATGTGCATTGCATTTCATTCATGCATTTGTATTTATCTGATCTACCTATCATGGTTTGTTGCTATTTCACTTTTATATTTGCTGGATTGCCGATATTAGCTTTATATTGTAATATGTCATGATTTCTTATCTCCAGTTATTATATACGTTTATTACTCACTGAGTTGGAGTACTCACTTTACTCCCTGCACCATGTGTGCAGATACAGGTGTTTCGAAGGCTTAGTAGCGTTGTTGCTGCTCTTCAGATTATCTCAGTAGTTGTCGAGGTAGCTGCCTGGCGTCCGTAGGACCCGACTCCTCCCCTTATCTCTTTTGATTTCGCATCCTAGGCTTTTTTATGCTTCGATTTTGCTACTAAGTTGTATTAGAGGCTCTAAACTCGTGACCCCAGATCTGTTGGGAGTTGTTTTGAAAGTTACTATGGTTTTTTTTGTATTGTCCTTTTTATTATCGGATTATTAATCTTGTTAGCTGCTAAATTAACTTAAACAACTGGTAATGAGATTTTGTATTTAGGTTGAGAGTGTTTAAATGGTCGGGCTTTCCCAGCAATCGTGTTGGGCTCCATCACGATCGGGATTATGGTCGTGACAAGTTGGTATCAGAGCCTAGGTTACTAGGCCTCACGAGTCATGAGCCGGTTTAGTAGAGTCTCGCGTATTGGTAAAGAGATGTCTGTATTTATCCTCGAGAGGCTGCAAAACCTTTAGGAAAACTTCACATTCTTGAAATTCTTGTCGTGCGGCTTTGTTGATCCGAGAACTAAAGTTTTGCATTCTATACTCTCGCAGATGGCGAGAACCCGTGCTACCGGATGTGGCGGACGACCAACATTACCACCCACTAGAGGTCGTGGGCGCGGTCGTGGTCGTGGCCGATGCAGACCAGCGAGGGCAGCACCTGCAGATCCACCTGCTGCCCTGGTTCAGGGCCAACCTCCAGCTGTAGATGCTCCAGCAGCACCTGTTCAGGCACCGACAATGCCCATTGTGATTCCTGGCCTCCAGGAGGCTTTATCTCAGATACTAGCCATCTGCACTGGCCTGGCTCGGGCAGTCTCAGCCACTACTGCAGCAGCTACCTCACAGACCGGGGGTGGTCATTAGACCCCCGCTGCTCGCACACTTGAGCAGGTTGTTCAGGGATTGCAGACACTGGAAGCGGTTCCAGCTCAGTCGGTTGCACCAGCAGCACCAGTCGCACCAGTTGCACCAACTCCAGCCTATGTGGTTCCAGCTATGCCAGACGATGAGCAACATTGTCTTGAGAGATTTGGCAGGCTTCAGCCTCCGACGTTTACTGGTACTGAGGGCAAGGATCCCCAGGGTTTTCTAGATAAGTGCTAGTGTATGCTTCACACTGCAGGGATCTTAAAGTCGAGTGGTGTGGCTTTTACTACCTTCCAGTTCTCAGGGCCTGGATTTACATTGTGGGAGAAGTTTGAGAGGCGTAGGCCTGTTGGAGCAGCGCCCCTTATATGGCAGCAGTTCTCCACTCTCTTTTTGGAGAAGTATGTACCGTAGTATCGCAAGGAGGAGCTGCATCGTCAGTTTGAGTGGTTGATTCAGGGGGACATGTTCGTGACCCTGTACGAGATGAGGTTTATGCAATTAGCTCGGCATGCTACATGGATAATCTCGACTGATCGGGAGAGGATTAAGAGGTTCGTGGATGGCCTCAACTAGCCACTCTACATTTTGATAACCAGAGAGAGGCTTATGGGTGCGTCATTCGAGGAGGTAGTCGATATGGCTCAAGAGATTGAGACGGCTCGCCGTCGGGAGCATGAGGAGATGGAGGCCAAGAGGCCTCGAGGTGTTTAGGTAGCATCAGTGGTGCTCCGTCTAGGGGCCAGTTCCAGCGTGGCAGAGGTCGTTCCTTCAGGCCTCCTCAGTCAGGTCGTCCAGAGTACAATAGGGCTTCTTTAGGCCATGGCCCTCAGGGGTTTCAGCAGGGCCAGTCTTCACTTAGTGCCCTTCCTGCTCATAGCTCTACTCCTGCCTCTTCAGCCCAGGGTTCATCTGCAGCGAGGGGTCCCCTTCTCCAGCACCGGGTAGTTGCTACGAGTGCGGTGAGTTTGGTCACATGAGTAGACAGTGTCCTCGGCTTCATGGTGATCGGTTTCAGCAGAGGGATCAGCCCTCCTCTTCTTCTCCATCTACTTCAGCACCCTCCCAGTCAGTAGGGGTAGGGGCCAGGTAGCTAGGGGCCGCCCTAGGGGTGGAGACCGATCTTGTGGCGGTCAGGCTCGATTCTATGCTCTCCCAGACAGGAGGGATGCCATTGCATCAGATGCTGTTAATACAGGTATTATCTCAGTTTGCCATAGGGATGCCTCTATTTTGTTTGATCCCGGATCTACCTATTCCTATGTATCTTCTTATTTTGCTCATCACATGGGGACTACCCGAGGGTGTCTTGCCTTGCATGTTCACGTATCTACCCCAGTGGGTGATACTATTATTGTGGATCATGTATATCGATCTTGTCTGGTGACTATTGGGGTCTGGAGACCCGAGTTGACTTGTTGTTGTTGAGCACGGTATATTTTGATGTTATTCTGGGTATGGACTGGCTATCTCCATACCATGCTATTCTGGACTGTCGTGCCAAGATAGTTACGTTGGCTATTCCGGGTGTTCCGAGGATTGAGTGGCGTGGTATGACTGACTATGTTCCTTGCAGGGTGATTTCTTTCCTAAAGGCCCAAAGGATGGTTGGGAAAGGTTGTCTATCGTATTTGGCTTTTGTGAGATATGTTGGAGCTGAGACTCCTAGTCTTGATTCTGTTCCCGTTGTGACGGACTTCCCTGATGTGTTTCCTGCAGACATGCCGGGCATGCCACCGGACAGGGACATTGATTTTGGTATTGACTTAGTGCTGGGCACTCAGACCATTTCCATTCCTCCGTATCGTATGGCACCAGCGGAGTTGAAGGAACTAAAAGATCAGCTTCAGGAACTCCTAGATAAGGGGTTTATTCGTCCTAGTGTGTCACCGTGGGGTGCACCGGTCCTATATGTGAAAAAGAAGGATGGTACGATGAGAATGTGCATTGACTACAGGAAGTTGAACAAGGTGACAGTGAAGAACAAATATTCACTACCGCGTATTGATGATTTGTTTGACTAGCTCCAGGGGGCAAAGGTATTCTCCAAGATTGATCTTTGTTCAGGCTATTACCAGCTGAAGATTAGGGATTCGGATATTATGAAGACGACCTTCAGGACTAGATATGGTCACTATGAGTTTCTAGTTATGTCTTTTGGGCTGACTAATGCCCCAGCCGCGTTCATGCATCTGATGAACAGTGTATTTCGGCCGTATCTGGATTCATTGGTTATCATTTTTATTGATGATATCCTGTATACTCGCGTAGCCAGGAGGATCATGCTCAGCATTTGAGAGTGGTATTACAGAGGTTGAGGGAGGGGAAGCTTTATGCAAAGTTCTCCAAGTGTGAGTTCTGGCTTGGTTCTGTGGCTTTTCTGGGACACGTGGTGTCCAGTGATGGTATTCAGGTTGATCTAAAGAAGATAGAGGCGGTGCAGAGTTTGGCCTAGACCGTCCTCAGCCACGGAGATTCGGAGTTTCCTCAGTTTGGCAGGTTATTATCGCCGATTTGTCCAGGGTTTTTCATCTATTGCTTCGCCCTTGACCAAGTTGACACAGAAGGGTACACCATTTGTATGGTCAGACGAGTGCGAGGAGAGCTTTCAGAAGCTCAAGACAGCTTTGAGCACAACTCCAGTGTTGGTATTACCATCAGCTTCAGGTTCTTACACTGTGTATTGTGATGCTTCGAGAGTTGGGATCGGATGTGTGTTGATGCAGAAGGGCAGAGTTATTGCATATTCTTCTCGTCAGTTGAAGCCTCATGAGAAGAACTACCTCGTGCACGATTTGGAGTTGGCTACTATAGTTCATGCTTTGAAGATTTGGAGGCATTAATTATATGGCGTATCTTGTGAGGTGTATACTGATCATCGCAGCCTTCAGCATTTGTTCAAACAGAAAGATCTTAATTTGAGACAACGGAGGTGGCTTGAGTTACTCAAGGACTATGATCTACCATATTGTATCATCGGAGGAAGGCCAATGTAGTGGCCGATGCTTTGAGCCGGAAGGCGGTTAGTATGGGTAGTTTGGCGTACATTCCAGTTGGGGAGAGGCCCTTTGCAGTCGATGTCTAGGCTTTGGCCAATCGGATGGTGAGGTTAGATATTTCGAAGCCTAGTCGGGTGTTGGCTTGTATGGTTTCTCGGTCTTCCCTGTATGACCGCATTAGAGAGCATTAGTATGATGATCCGCATTTGCTTGTCCTTAAGGACAGGGTCCAGCATGATGATGCCAGAGATGTCACTATTGATGATGAGGGTGTGTTGAGGATGCAGGGCCGGATTTGCGTGCCCAATGTGGATGGGCTTCGGGAGTTGATATTAGAGGAGGCGCACAACTTGCAGTATTCCATTCATCCGGGTGCCGCGAAGATGTATCAAGATTTGAGACAACATTACTAGTGGAGGAGAATGAAGAAGGATATTGTGAGTCATGTAGCTCGGTGTCTCAACTGTCAATAGGTGAAATATGAGCATCAGAGGCTCGGTGGTGTACTTCAGTGCATGGATATTCCCGAGTGGAAGTGAGAGGATTACTATGGATTTTGTGAGTGGTCTTCCTCAGACATCGAGGAAGTTTGATTCGGTTTGGGTGATTGTGGATCAGCTGACCAAGTCCGCGCACTTCATTCCGGTGTGTACTACCTATTCTTCGAAGCGGTTAGCAGAGATTTTCATCCGGGAGATTGTTCGGTTGCATAGGGTCCCAGTTTCTATTATCTCAGATAGGGGTACTCAATTTACTTCCCAGTTTTGGAGGACTTTTCAGCGAGAGTTGGGTACCCATGTAGAGTTGAGCATAGCATTTCATCCTCAGACGGACGGGCAGTTCGAGCGTACTATCCAGATATTGGAGGACATGTTGCGTGCCTCTGTTATTGATTTTGGAGGTTCTTGGGCTGAGCTCTTATCACTGCCAGAGTTTGTCTACAACAACAGCTATCAGTCCAGCATTCAGATGGCACCGTATGAGGCCTTATATGGGAGACATTTTAGATCTCCGGTTGGTTGGTTTGAGCCCAGCGAGGCTAGGCTATTGGGGACAGAGTTTGTCCAGGATGACTTAGATAAGGTGAAAGTGATCCAGGAGAGACTTCGTACAGCTCAGTCGTGTCATAAGAGTTATGCGGACAGGAAGGTTCGAGATGTATCTTATATGGTGGGCGAGAAGGTCTTGTTGAAGGTTTCACCTATGAAGGGCGTTAAGAGATTTGGGAAGAAAGGGAAGTTGAGTCCGCGTTTCATTGGACCTTTTGAGATACTTAGGAGGATTGGAGAGGTGGCCTATATGCTTGCTTTTCCACCCAGCTTGTTGGGGGTTCATCCGGTATTTTATGTTTCTATGCTCCGGAAGTATGTTGGGGACCCGTCTTTTGTGTTAGACTTCAACACGGTCCAGTTGGATGATGATTTAACCTATGATGTGAAGCCAGTGGCTATGTTGGGTCGTCAGGTTCGGAGATTGAGATCAAAGGATATAGCTTCGGTGAAGGTGCAGTGGAAAGGTCGGCCCGTGGTGGAGGCTACCTAGGAGACCGAACAGGAGATGCGGAGCAAATTCCTCACCTATTTGAGGTTCCAGGTTATTTCTTGAACCGCTCAAGGACGAGCATTTGTTTAAGTTGGGGAGGATGTAATGACGCGGCCCATCGTCTCATGTATTACAACCCTGTTTTCCCCAATTATTGCTTCTTCATGTTCTAATTTTGTCATTAGGTAAGTTAGAGTCGAATTGGATTGGTTTGGATAGGAAGTGAGACACTTAGTCTCCTTAAGGAAGGCTTGGTTTGGAAAAGTCAACCAGATGTTGACTTACGAGTTAAAGGGCTTGGATGTGAATTCCGGTGATTCAGTTAGTTTTGGGAGGTGATTTGTGACTTAGGAGCGTGATCAGAAGTGATTTTGGAGGTCCGGAGTAGAATTAGGCTTGAATTGGTGAAGTTAGAATTTTGAAGAAATTCGGTTGATAGGTGAGATTTTGATCCGAGAGTCGGAATGGAATTTCGAAAGTTGTTGTAGCTCCGTTAGGTGATTTTGGATATGTGTGTAAATTTCAGGTCATTCGGAGGTGTTTTGGTCGGGTTTTTGATCGAATGTGCAATTCATAAGTTTTTAAGAAACTTAGACTTGAATCCAATGTGATTTAATGGTTTTAGCATTGTTTGACGTGTTTTGAGGGTTGGAACAAGTTTGAATGAGGTGTTAGGATGTGTTGGTATTTTTGGTTGAGGTCCCGGGGGCCTCGGGGTGAGTTCGGGTGATCGAACGAGAGTTTTGAAATTTTGCTGCAGGTTCATTTTTGCTGTCATCTGGTATTTCCGCTTCTGCGGAAATGGACCGCAGAAGAGGTTCCGCAGAAGCGGGTAATGGAGCGCAGAAGTGATTTTCGTGTGGAGATGAGAAGTTCCACAGAAGCGAAACGTGGTTCGCATTAGCGGGTCCGCAGGAGCGGACATTTAGCCGCAGAAGCGGTTTTGAGCGATCCGCAGAAGCGGGATCCTAGTCGCATAAGCAGAAGTTGGATTTTTAAATGAAAACCGCGAGCGTTCCTGCATAAGCGGAAGCGGGACCGCAGAAGCGAAAACGACTGTGGACAGAAGGGGCTTAAATGTTATATTTCATCCGCGAGCAAGAGGTAGTTTCCACCATTTTTGAGCGACTTGGAGAGCGTTGGGCGAGAATTTTTAAGGGTTTTGACTAAGAATCGATTGGAGGTAAGTCCCTTGGTCTAACTATTCAAGTTTATGGTGGAATTAACATGTAAATTGGTGGAAATTCATCAAAAAGGGGTAAGTCAGGGCTTGAGAAATTCTTAATTAAAATTAGAATTTGGAGGGTCAAATGGAATCCGATTTTGATAAATTTGTTATGGGTAGACTCGTGGCGAGACGAGGTTTCTGGTGATGTAAATTTCATAATTTTTCGAGAAGTGGGCCCGGGGCTCGGGTTTTGCCAACTTCGTGATTTTTGGTGTTTTTCGAGTCTTTTCGATTAGGTTATGTTTCTTTGACCTATAGTAATGTATTCCTTGTGGTTTTGATCAGATTGGGCACGCGAGGAGGTCGATTAGAGAGGAAAAGGCATAATGAGCTAGACTTGTGGCCGGCGTGAGGTGAGTAATAGATATAGATGATGACCTGAGGGTTTGAAACCCCAGTATATCACATTGTGATGCTATATTGAGGCGAGACACGTACTCTATGACGAGTGCGGGGTCGTTTGTGATTGGGGACTATGACTTAGTCCATCCTGAGTGATGTTCATACTGTGTTCTTGACTAGAGATTGATTGGTAATCATCCTACTTGGATTTTATGGATATATTTGGGCTTTGTGCCGATTACTTGAATCCTTTAGGGATTATTATCACTGTTTCCATGATACTTAGCATGTTAAATGATTTCAGTCCTGAGTTAAACACTGTTTTGAAATGTTCAGTAATATTCTAAGATTTAGAACTTAAACTACATTTTCTGACGTTTTGGAGCTGAGAGCTATTACTTGACATTGCCCTAGTGGCTCACTTGCATATTCTGGACTGAATACGGATCGGGCTGCACGCCGCAGCGATGTGATGATGATATTGCGCTTGGGCTGTAGGATCCCCTCCGGAGTCTGAACCCCCACAATGAGCGCGGGTACCCAAATGGATCGGGCTGCACGCCACAATAGTCATGTGCATTGCATTGCATTCATGCATTGGTATTTATTTGATCTACTTGTCATGGTTTGTTGCTATTTCACTGTTATATTTGCTGGATTGCCGATATTAGCTTTATATTGTAATATGTCGTGATTTCTTATCTCCAGTCATTATATACGTTTATTATTCACTGAGTTGGAGTACTCACTTTACTCCCTGCACCATGTGTGCAGATACATGTGTTTCGGAGGCTTAGTAGCTTTGTTGCTGCTCTTCAGATTATCTCAGGAGTTGTCAAGGCAGCTGCCTGGCGTCCGCAGGACCCGACTCGTCCCCTTATCTCTTTTGATTTCGCATCCTAGACTCTTTTATGCTTCGATTTTGCTACTCAGTTGTATTAGAGGCTCTAAACTCGTGACCCCAAATCTGTTGGGAGTTGTTTTGACAGTTACTATAGTTTTTTTTTGTATTGTCCTTTTTGCTATCGGATTATTAATCTTGTTAACTGCTAAATTAACTTAAACAACTGGTAATGAGATTTCGTATTTGGATTGAGAGTGTTCAAATGGTCGGGCTTGCCTAGCAATCGTGTTGGGCGCCATCATGATCGGGATTGGGGTCGTGACATTTTCATTAGGGGAAACAAATACGCGATGTACTCTTTTTTTCCTTAGTTACAGTTTTGTCCCACTGGGTTTTCCTGGCAAAGTTTTTAATGAGACAGCAAACAATGCGTATTACATGATATGTGTACTCTTTTTCCTTTGTTAGGATTTTTTCCAGTAGAGTTTTTTTCCTAATAAGGTTTTAACGAGGCATATTATATATGGACATCCAAGGGGGAGTGTTATAATATTTGAATTATGGTAGATGTCCATAACCACCGAAGTAATAATGCTCATTACTCTTTTCCGTTATCCCCATAACCTCCCCATAATTTTTATCCATGATCTTCCTCTCAAATACTTAATAACATATTCAATGACATATTTATGACCATTCCATTCAACACTGGCCATTTCTTTCAATAGTGGCCTGTTTTATAATAGTGATTCTTCACTTTTATATAATGGCCTTATACTAGAAAAGATAACACAATCTCCTCTCTTTTTTTCTTGTTCTATACGGTTAGTTTGAGCTATATTTCATAACAAAAACAAAATTATTTGGAAATGCCAACATGCCAACAAAATTAAGAAAACTGTAAAGAGGTCGAGCTTCCCAAGGCTTATACTCTGTCGAGGAAATGATAAGCACCGTCGGAACTGGCGGCGTTCGAATTAGCAGCTATCTCCGGCTTCCATACACGGCGGAGACGCCTCTCCTTCTTCCCAACGTGCTCTTCTTCCGCCGCTGCAGCCGCCGCTTCTTCACATCCTGCTCTGCCTCCTCTACGAAGCAGAAAGTTATTGTCATTTCGGGACCCACCGGTGCCGGCAAAAGCAAGCTAGCATTAGAGCTCGCTAAGCGACTAAATGGTGAAATCATCAGCGCTGATTCTGTCCAGGTTCTTAGTTATCTGACTCACTCAACGCTTTAATATTAGCCTCATTAATTGCTTACATTTTGATTAGTTAAATAACTAAACTTGTCGTTTAGCGAGGAATTAAATTGAAGTATTAACACCTGAACTTGAATGAATCATAAACTTGTCAATTTGTCGAATTTGAACAGTGTTGTTCGACCTCGGCGCATTATTATTAACCTCATAAATTTGCTTCCATTTTGTTTGTTAAATTACTGAAATTGTGGTGACAAAGAAATTACTGAAATTTTTATTAAATAAGGAATAAAATTGAATTACTAAAACGTGAATTAAAGTTATATTAAATAAAATTTTAAGCTTTTTATTGTGCAGAATTCAGTAGTGTTGCTTGAGGCTTGAAACTCAGTCGATTTATAATTGAGACGTATTGTAGTTAGAAACTTGACATTCTATGGCTTTATAGGTTTATCGAGGGCTTGATGTAGGTTCAGCGAAGCCTTCCATTCGTGAAAGAGAGGTATTGCCTCAGCATGTTTGAGATTATGTTTTACATTAGTATTTTTATTGCATTAGTTCTTGAGTGTACTGGATAATTAGTTTTGCCTGTTCTCGGTTTCTGCATAATTAGTTCTTTTGAGGTTCATGTGTTGATGTGTACTGGATTACTAATTTAAGAAGCTTTATTACTATCTGTTGTTCCATCCGAGGATGCAAAATACTTTTTGACGTTCTTGAGTCATGGTCTGCAGGAAGTAGCACATCATCTTGTTGACATTTTGCATCCATCCGAAGGTATTTCTGACTGAATTGGATGGTCTGAAACAACATTTTGCATGAATTTCATTAACTATGCAGCACACCGCTTCACTGAATGATTCATGATCCACGCCCTCTACATTGTCATTATTCGTGATTAGATGAGTAAGTTTGGTGCTTTTGACCTGTGAACAGTAATCAATGATAAATCCCCGCTGCTTTCCATTTCTGTGGAACATCCAAAACTTAAAATCAATGAAGTGAACACATCAAAGTTCCTTGATTTATTGAAACTCTGAACCTGCCCACAATGTTTTTTACTTGATGAACAAATTCGAAAGTGATAAAATGTATGACTTATTGGCTTTCTACTCGTTTGGTAAACAATTAAAGTGCTTATAAGCCAAAATCAACCAAAAGTCCTAAGTTTCTTTTCAGCTTAAGCATTTTTTATTTGATCAATTTTTTTTTTTTTTTAAAAATTTCATCCCTGAATATATTTTTTTATAATCACTGAAATACTCTTCAAAAAACAGAACCCCTAACTCTCACTTCATTCCATTTTTGACATTCGTCCTTTTCCTTCTAAATATATATCTTTTAAAATATGTTAAGGTCATTTTGGGCTTTAACAGAAAAGGGCTTTTCAACACTGTTTTACCGAACACACTGAGTGTTTATTATCAATTGCACTCTGATCAAGAGTCTTTTTTCGAGAGAATCTGAGCCCAGTTGGGTGGGTCGGGACTGTAATATGATGTGAAATATCACTTGCAAACTTTGGTCATATCTATTAAACTTCTGGTATACACAATTTTATTGTGTCCTTAAATTTTTCGTCTTTTAATGCTAATGCAGAAACATTTTTCTTCTTTCCTTTGGGTATGTCATCAGATTATTCCGTTGGACAATTTTTTGAGGATGCACGGCAAACTACCAGAGATATCCTTGATAGGGGCCGTGTTCCAATAGTTGCTGGTGGTACTGGATTATATTTACGGTGGTATGTGTAGAATATCACATTTCACACTTGAAAGATTTTGGTAAATTGAGGACACATGCAAACTAAAGCTAAACTTTTTGCTTGCAACTTATATCAAACTAGAGATTTTGGAAAATTCATTATATAAAACCTATTGACTATGAGAGAGAAAGAATGAGGATATGTGAATAAGCTATGCTGCATTATCTATGTATCAATGTGCTTTGTTATCCTTATAAATGAAGCTTACCTATATCCTGTAACTGGTGATAGAATCAGATATAACTCATTTTCATGATGTTATTTTTCTTATGATTTCTATTGGTGGTACTGATATTGTCTCTTTTCGCCTTCTTGAGCCGAGGGTCTTCCGGAAACAGCCTCTCTACTCCCTCGGGGTAGGGGTAAGGTCTGCGTACACACTACCCTCCCCAGACCCCACCAGCTGGGTGGTTGTTGTTGTTGTTGGTGATAGAATCAGATATTGGATATGCAAGAATTCAGTTTTCATATAGTCTCTACAACTGAGTCATTTAATCTAAACGGGTATAATCTTCCAACTCATATAATACACTGTCCAACGTTTAAGGTTTATTTATGGGAAGCCAGATATTCCAAAAGCATCTCGAGAGATTACCTCTGAAGTCTACTCAGAGCTTGCAAATTTACAGAATAATTATGACTGGGATGCTGCTGTTCAGTTGTTGGTTAAAGCTGGTGATCCTGGTGCCCAGTCTTTAGCAGCAAATGACTGGTATCGTTTGCGCCGCAGGCTTGAAATTATTAAGGTAATTATGAAAAAGTGTAACTTTCACCTGTGATCCCTCTGATTTGGACCCCTTTTCTGCTATGTTGCTTGGATTCTCCAAAATGCTGCCGCACCCGTGTTGATCCTCCACAAATGCAACTTTTGGAGGATCCGACACGCACCCGTTGGATTTTTGGATGAAGACAATTTTTTTTTTTTTTTAATGATCGTGTTTTGTATGATATGGTAGAAATTAGAGATTTCTCTGTCATGATTTATCACTTACTAATGTGCTTGCAGGGAAAATCCATGTTTTTCTTGTCAACTGTTGCTATGCTTGTAGCAAGAACTTTTATTGGTTTAGCAAGAGCTCTTTGTGGTTATGAAGTAGTTGAGATGGATTGGGATGTGCACAACTGTCAGTCCATTTTGTCGTAGCCTGTTCAGTTTATCTCTTGATAAAAATGCTAAATATACTTTTCGGCTTGCAGTCTAGTGGATCACCTCCATCAGCCTTTGAAGTACCATATAATTCTTTCAGAGAACAGCTTGATTCAGGTGTAGCAGATGCTGCTGATGTCAAGAATTCTGCTGACAAATTGCAGCAGAGTAACAAAAGGGATTTGGAGTATGATTTTCTTTGTTATTTCCTTTCCACCAATAGGCTGGATCTCTATAGGTCAATTGATTTCCGGTGTGAAGATATGCTTTTAGGTAAAAGATTAATGAATTTGTATGATTTATTTGCTTGCTTTAATCATTCTTTGGAGATCTTAGAACTCTCAATCTCAATACTAATTCTTGAACTAATCTAAAAAAAATTATCATCTCGAAGTATGGCAAATGCTGCTTGAATAACTGCTTTTCCTTATCATTATTCAAAAGCCTTCGTGGCGGAACATTGTTTTCTGTCTTAAGATTTATGTTGTTATCATGATACCTAGGGCTAATTATCTATCATCTGAGGATATACCGATCAGAAAATATTCTTCTGAAGAACTGTTGAAACATTTTCGACTTGGAAGTTGGATAGTGAACTATGAGTTATCAAATACAAATAAGTATTGGTGACATTCTGAGGTTATTTCGTCAATAGAGGTTAATTCTTCTTGTAATAGTTATCTCTTGTACTTTTCTCTAGCAACTTGAAATACCAATCTTAGCTTCAAATAAGATCTTTCCTTCTAGTTTCTTAACAACTTCAATTGGAATACCTTGATCCTAGTTAATTCTTTATGATGGTGGCATGCTGCAGGAACAGATGGAATTCTATCTGAGGCAAGGTGGCTTCTTGATTTGGGTCTTTTGCCAAACTCAAATTCTGCTACTCGAGCAATTGGTTACCGACAAGTATAGTTTCATCCCTATAACTTGAACAAAAAACAATAGTTTGTGTCCTAATATGTGTTTGTTTAAAATCTTTCAGGCAATGGAATACCTTCTAAGATGTAGAGAATATGGAAGTTGGAATTCTGCTGGGGACTTCTATGAGTTTTTATCTGAATTCCAGAAAGCATCTAGGTGGTTTTACGTTCTCTTGTGACTATATTTATCACATAATAGGACAACCTTTCTTTCTTGGCATTTAGATGTAGTAGGTTTCTGCAATGCTCTTCTCTCTCTAGTGTCACACTTTCTTTCTGGATGCTTCCGTGTTGTAGTCGTTGTACACTGTTTGTCATGGCCAGCAGAGAGTTACACAAACTATTCTTGATAGAATTTAAGCATGTCTCCCGCAGCAGTGTTGAAGACAATTTTTCTGCCGAGAGTTACACAAGCTATTCTTGATAGAATTTAAGCATGTCTCCCGCAGCAATGTTGAAGACAACTTTTCTACTTAACCCTCACTTTCTTGTCTCCTGATCACTTCCGCACTTCATGATACTATTGTCACTTATCAAGAGAAGAAAAGAGCACTATGATTATGGGTGCAAATGTCAGGAGCTGTTGGTACTGCTGCCTAAATCTGCCTACTCTGACTCCAGTCTGGTCCTTTTATAGACTTGGGGAGCTTTCACTGGTTTTCTTCATTTAATTGGATTGTCTAGAATATAGTTGTTTGCAATTTGTAAGTTATTTGACTGATTCTTACATTCTTGTGCAGAAATTTTGCAAAAAGGCAGATGACTTGGTTTCGCAATGAACAGATTTATGAGTGGATAGATGCTTCTAAACCTTTGGTATGTCATTTCTGTTCCTAAGGAATTTCCATGCCTTTCTCTTTGTTAATAGAACTTTTATCAAGTTGACATTTCTCTTCATTCTGGATGCAGTAGCTGAGCTTTTCCTGGGTTTTAATAGTTGCTCATGATTCCTTTTATTGCAACTATCATATACATACATTCATGCACGCAGATGTGTGCACGCATCTCTTTGTGTATGCCATAGTTGCATTTTCGGTATTTTGTCATTGTGTGAATATTAAGGCTGATTCTGGAAGGTTCAGAATAATGATAAATCCTTTTCAAAGCAATAATAACCATATTGTGGGAAGATTTTCTTTCAAATTGATTTTACCATAGAGTGAGTATAAGTTTCACAATGACTTGTTTTGGTTGTAGACGCTTCTTCTTGCCTTAGGGCTTTTCTTCTCCCAAAGCAACATGCCATGAGCACAAATTATAGGAAGTGACAATTGTAAGCATAATAAGAATTCTGTGAATTGGAGTTAGTATGAGATTACTTCCAGGTTCCCCTTTTATCGAGGAAAATGTATTTGTTTTTTTGATAAGGTAAATTGTATTAATCAAAAGGGAGAGAACTCCCGTATACAGGAAATATACCAAAAAGTAGAGAATTTACATCAAAACATGATTCTTTACAAAAGACGCCCAATCTTCAATACAAGTAGCGGCTATATGAGTGCACCAAAAAGCGATCAAAGATAAAGAACTCTTCTTAAGATGTGAAAAAGGAGACTCAATCCCCTCAAAAGCTCTCCTATTTCTCTCCCCCCAAACTATCCACATGAGAGCTAACGGGGCGACTTCCACGCCTTTTGCTTTCTTCTTCTACGGAAACCGGCCCAGCTATATAACATTTCCTTTACGGTGCTTGACATCACCCATTGAACACCAAAAAGATTCAGGATTGCCCTCCACAAAACCGAGGACACAGGGCAATGCAACAAAAGATGAATTGCACGCCTTTATGTGCAGAGGCAATCGTGTCTCTTTTCCCTCTGAATAATAGTTTAATTATTTTGTCCTATCTTTCGTAATGCCTTATCTCCAAATAGCATGAAGCTCCTCAATATTCTTCTGCTGACATCTGAAAATGCCATTACCAGGAAAAGGTGCTAAGCTTCATATGTGATTCATACAGCAGTCAGGAAAGCCATCTCCAGGTGCCTGAGTCACTTCGTATGAAGAAAGATATTAGAAATCCCCGCCAAGTAGCAGAACTGAAGGCCTATCGTACTAGAAATAGGTATGAACTTGAAAATATTAAAATATAGCTTTTCTCTCTTTTGCTCCTAGGCTGAGGTATCTATCTGCACGTGAAGGCATTTCATTGGGCGTGAGGATTGTGCGGATGTTCTAGACTGGATAAGGACAATGTATGGTGAAGCCACTGTGTCTTCTTTGTTAACCAAAAGCTAGATTGCTTTGAATTGTTCACATTTTTGTGGAGGTTAGCTTATGGAGATAATTTCTACTACTTTTTAGTATTTAATAATTGGATTTTATCACTACCTTTTCCTTGTTTTTTGGATTTAAAGACTGGACTCTACTGTGTGCAGTACTCTGGGGACCCCTTCAGGCAACACTTTTAAGAGAATTATCTTTCTCTACTTCTGCTGTGTTACGAAGGTTGAGGTTGTTATGAATGAAGAGATGGTAGCAGCTGATGAGGCAATCGGGCTGTGGTTGGCTCGACGTCAATCTGTACTTGAGTTTTTTTTTTTGTAAATGTGGGATTCTGTACATGAACTTCTATATACGTTTTCCATGCTTGAGGATTTGGAGAGGATGTTGGAATATTGTATTTCATTTCTAGTGTCCAGCTCACATCAACATATTGCTGGCCTTCCACTCCCACACCAAAGTCTCATCTTTTGATGTGAGCCAGATAATACGCATTTAAGTTCTATATCTTCTGCATTGAAGTACTCGCATTACAATGAGTGTCAGATTTTTTGGACAAGGCGGGTTAACCAAAGGACCAACAAAAGGTTGTTCCATGTCACTTTGTAAATGCCACCAAGCGTAGATACTATGATATCGATGAAAGTTACTGTGGTTAAGAAGTTGTGTTCTCTTTTTCCGGCTATCTATATTTACTTAAAAGAACGATGCATAGTGGAATAGTCGATGATACGCAAATTAATCCAGACACCATTTTTAAAAAATACGAGAAAAATGGTGCGCTAGTCTGTCAACTGCTATTTTTTTTAAAACCTAAAAGGAGTTCATCTTTTCTAAGAGAGTGAAAAATCAATCATCACTTGGGCTAACTTTTTCACTTTTAAGAAGAGAACTTGGTCCGCTATGAAAGCATGCGCAACGATATGTACAGAGAATATGCTTCATTGTGATTGATCAAGAAAAGGAATATGCTTCATGTGCTACGATGCTAGTGAACTTGGAAAAGATGAAATGAAGTATACCAAAATCAAAGGAAAAAAAAAAACTAAAATATCAAATACAGAGTACAAGCTTGTAAATTGGAGTTAATAGTCTATTGGTTGCATTTACCTACAGACATAATTTGCAAGATTCTAAGCTAGCGTTTGTCAATAGATCTCAAATTTTTTTTAAAAAAATCTGATTTGGGTGAAGTTTGGTTTGAAGATGAAAATATGTTTGGACATACGTTTTCAAAACATATTTCCTAATTTTATTTTGAAAAAACATGTATATAATTCCCAAGTTTTGAGATTTTGGCCCAAAAAAATTTTGGGGTTTTGCCAAAATGTGGGCAAAATCTATAGCCAAACATGAGTTTTGAAAATAAATCCCAAATTTATTTTGGCCAAACGGGGCCTAATTCGTTAACCATCTTCTCTTTCCCTTCAAAAAAAAAAAAAAAAAAACCATCTTCTCCTCATCTGTCCTTTGCTTTTCTACTCACTCCCGAAAAGTTTAAAAAAACCGAGTTGATTAGTCGAGACAACTAATGACTGACATGTGTATATTTTCACTTAATTGTGATTAATGTATACTTTTACTTCAATATAATTACGACTAATGTAATATTAAACCTTTTCAAGTTGGATTTGCTGTAGTCAAAATCTTACTACAAGCATAAAAATTTAGCGGAAGATAACTGCACTCTAAAAAAGGAGACCAACTCCTCGAAACTCCCGAATCTATCGCCAATAAATGCTCTCCTCATCTTCCCCACTTTGAACATTTTCATTTTCGACTCACATTTTCTCCGCCGTAGCCTTTTCCTTTTCCTTTCTTCATCACAAACCAACCAATTATTCCAACCATGTTGAGATCTATCGCCCGCAGAACCTCGACCACCGGCGCATACCTCACGCGCCGAGGATTCGCGTCGGAGTCCGCTCCTGACCGGAAAGTAGCTATTTTAGGGGCAGCTGGTGGGATCGGGCAGCCTCTATCACTTCTTATGAAGCTGAATCCTTTAGTATCACAACTCTCACTTTACGATATTGCCGGTACCCCTGGTGTTGCCGCTGATGTCAGCCACATCAACACTAGATCTCAGGTTTACTCTCTGCTTTATATCCACTTTTACTGCTGTATTCTCGTCTTTTACTGTGTTACATTTACTGAGTTTTTTTCTTCCATTATTTATGTAGTTTTCTGCTGTAATAGTTTTTTAATCTGTGTTCTATCTGATTTACTCATTTTTAGGGTTTTACATCATTAACAGTTCGAACTGCCATTGATCCTTCTTTTACGCTCTTCGTGATATGTGTTTTTTTTTTGTGTGTGTGTGTGTTTCACTTTTTAAGCTCCAGAATTTCAACTACTCTGATTCATCAGTATCCTTTGATGAATGCAGTTTTCCATGTTTGTGTGAATCTGTAGCTCTTATTTCTTTTGAGATTTATTTCAGTTATTATCATATAGCTAGTAATTTTTTGTCAGGTATGATGATAAGCTAAATATTAAATTATAATAGGCCAAGAATTATCGAAAAAAACTTTTATCAATATAAACATGTGTTTTAGATCATACACGTATTTTAGATTTACAATGACTAATCAAACATTCAATCACAACTACATGTACTCCAGTGTTTATTATTAGAACTAGAATCACTAGACTATAATCCTTGTATAATTGTCAAGAATCAAACTCATATAAAGTATACAATTTTAAGATGAAATTTGAGATAATGTATGTGGAAATATGAGAAATATTACATTCCTCTTCTCAAGATGAAAATTCTACTAGCGAGGAGTTATTTAAAAGTAGGAACTATCGAGAAGCATTCTACTGAATAAGGGTTTTAGGATAAATAGAAGTATGTCATAGTATATGCACGTCTAGCTCCCATAAGAAGGACGAAGGTGAAGTGAGAAACTGGAAAAGATTGTGGTGTCACTTAATCTTCTAAGAGAATGACATGATAGAAGAAAATGTAGTAAATTGATTTGAAATATGATGATTAAAGTGAAAGATTGTTCTGAGGTTCTTGAGCGATATGAAAATACCTAACAAACTGAAAGGTAATTTTATAAAATGATTGTGAGACAGATTTTAACCACGCGGTTGTGGGTTTGATTCCTATAGCTGGTGACATATTTAAAATGATTTCTTCATCAAAAGAATGGTTGTGGGATCATCGATGTTATATTGTGTGAAAATGGGTCTCTAATGCCTATCATATGCAAAAGATAAGCATCCTTGAAACTTTAAATGTGAATGCTAAGGTGGATGTGGTCATATAAAAATGGACATAAAGAATCGTCAGGCAAAAAGTGCAAGTATCACATAAAGGGTAAAATAATTGAAAGTTTCACTTGCTACAGATGGGTTAGGCTATTCCTTACTTAAACCTACAAGGCAGCTAGTCCTTATGTGCAACATTGTGGTGCTTGAGGGTGCTAAAAGGAGATGGGGTAGTTGCTTGAAAAGACTTGCATCCTCCCAAAATGTATCTAAGAGAGTAGCACAATAAAAACAAAAGACACACTTAAGAGATACCAACAAGCTGGATTAAGTCTTATTGTTACACTTGCTTTAAATACGGATAGGAATAAGTGTGAGATTTTGAGAACTTTTAGTTTTAGGAACTCATAATTTATAATAGAAGAATTAATATTTAAAATTAAATGGGCCCAAATAGAGCAAGATATCTGGAGGATATATGTCGTTGAGTCCTGCTTGTTACAGATTGAGGTATAGTTGATTAATTGCTTGATGTTTTTGTTGCTTTAATAGTCAAATGTACCAAATTTTCTCGAAGTATAAAGAGAGATAACTAGTCATAGATGGTTAACTGAAGAAGTTATATATGAAGTTATTTTTTCCTGATTTATGTGTTTTTATGCTGTTATTGCTAATACTTGTGAGGTCAATCCTTGTTGAATTTGGTATCCAATAATATGGGAGTAGCTACATAATTTATGTGGATATTCTGAATACAGAGAGTAAAAATGATAACCAAACACTGAACAACTAATGCAGAAGTTAGTTGGGGCATATTGTCACCCATATGGATCTCCAAAAGACCCCTAACTTTACTCCTGATGATTTAATCCTCTCCACAATTAGCCAAACGGTGGAATACTTTTTATCCCACTTGCAGTCCACACTAAACGACCTCAGTGTCTGATCCTATTCCCTGGTCCTTGCAGTTCCTTGACCATCGATGTTTTTCCTGGCAGGTTTCTGGGTTTGCAGGAGACGAACAGCTAGGACAGGCTTTGGAGGGAGCTGATGTTGTCATCATTCCTGCTGGTGTGCCACGAAAGCCTGGTATGACCCGTGATGATCTGTTCAACATTAACGCTGGTATTGTTAAATCTCTTTGCACAGCCATTGCAAAGTATTGCCCTCATGTAAGTACCCATATTGGTTTATATATGAGTTTAGCCGTGGGCATAGCAAATACTGATTTTTCCTTTTTCCTCTACTGCCTACCCTCAAATCTCCAAAGGCGCTTGTGAATATGATCAGCAACCCTGTTAACTCCACTGTCCCAATTGCCGCCGAGGTGTTCAAGAAGGCTGGAACCTATGATGAAAAGAGACTCTTTGGAGTAACCACACTTGATGTTGTTAGGGCAAAGACTTTCTATGCAGGAAAAGCTAAAGTTAATGTTGCTGGTATGCATCTTAGTGTACTTATTGGTTTAGAATTGCTTTTATTTTATTTTACTTACACCATAAATTCATGTCAAGTTCTCTCCCTACTTACAATTTCTTTGTTCCAGACGTCATTGTCCCCGTTGTTGGTGGTCATGCTGGCATAACCATCCTCCCACTATTTTCTCAAGTAATTCTTTTTTTCTTCTGTTTTATTAAGGTTATTTAAAGATTTAACTCTACCTTGTAACTTTACTTATTCTTTTCTTGTTATCTCACAATGTTGCAAATAGGCCACCCCAAAGGCAAATTTAGGAGATGATGAAATTGAGGCACTCACCAAGCGAACCCAAGATGGTGGCACTGAAGTTGTGGAGGCCAAGGCTGGAAAGGGTTCAGCAACCCTCTCGATGGCGTATGTTTCTACTCATGCCTCTCTTCTATAGTAGTTTGATTTCGAGGTTTTAGTAAACCTTGTCTCTGTTTGGTGGCAACTGGCAAGAATTTTCTGATGTCAACAAGGAATACCTACATAGGCGTCTGCTTCTAGCAAATCAACCACTTGGATAGAGGGTTAAGGTCACTGTATAACTAGGTTTGTTCTGTATGCTTCAACAGGATTTTTAAAAAACTATAGATTTCAACAGTTTTTCACAATGCTAATGATGATCACTCTAAAGTTCAGACCCTTTTTTTCATGTGCCATCTTATGCCACAATGGAAATAGTGCATGCTGCACAGTGACCCTGTCATCATACAATATTGATTTTGTCTTAGCTTGAATATAAAGTTTCCATGCATCTATTATTGAAGTTTCCTTGCCCCACTCAAGAGATCAGTAGAAGCTATGGTAATAAAAAATAAAAAGACTTCTCTTTGTTGTTACTAGTCCAAAGCTACCTTTCTGCGTATCTTCAGTGTGATAACTTAGTTTGAGCAATTCTTTTCACTTCTGCAGCTACGCCGGGGCCATCTTTGCTGATGCTTGCTTGAAGGGGCTGAATGGGGTTCCAGATGTTGTAGAGTGTTCATTCGTGCAGTCGACTGTGACAGACCTGCCTTTCTTTGCATCCAAGGTAATGCTATCCTCTCTAACCAGACATTTTGTATATGTGCGTCCACATCTCTAGTTTGCTTATCTATAGATGGATCTTCATTTTCTGTCAGACGATTACGTTATTCAAAACCGTCTGAATAATTTGGTTATTTATGAAGTAAAAATGGGAGATGGAAGATGTAGAAAAAAAAAAATAGAAACTTACAAACTTTGATTAACCAGGACATGGTATCCACTTCGTTCTTGTTGTCCATACTGTTGTGTGAGTTTTGACAGGTCTTATCCTACAGAATTTTCGATTCGAATGTTAGGAATTACTTAATTTTTGTGAGTTATGGTACTCATGGCTCTTAGTGCACAAACGATAGCTTTTACTTTGTTAGCTTTGATTATGGGCGGCCTTGCTAAAGTTATTACTTTGACGTTTATGCAGTAAGACCGATGAGAATTTCATTGGTAACACGTTCTTTGGCAAATAATGCCTCTAAATGCTGGACTCTTATGTTTCTCACATGATTTTCATGCATTATAGGCCATAGTAGACTCCAAAGAGTATTCTAATAATTTGGGACTGAAATGTAGTTAATTGATTGATAAAGTAGGCGCCTCTTGTCGGTTTTTTTGATTCTGATTTTGGCTTTTATATGTACTCTTCTCAGGTGAGACTTGGGAAAAATGGTGTGGAGGAAGTGCTGGGATTGGGCCCACTTTCAGACTTCGAGAAACAAGGACTTGAAGCTCTTAAACCAGAGCTGAAATCCTCCATTGAGAAGGGAATCAAATTCGCCAATGCCAATTAAAAGAGAAAAGTAATTCTGTCATGTTTTTCCAGTAACAATTTTGGATTCGTTTGAGTGATTGAGTTATATTTCGTGAGTTCCTTGCAGCCCGAGGCATTTGGTTTAGCTTTTATCCAACATAGTAGACGTTAGATATACACTATTCTGCAAATAATCAGGCAAACTTCTGATGATGCTTTATGTTCTAAAACGTTGAACCTACTACATGCATAAGATTATTGTTTTGTGAATGGTTGGAGAGTTGGTGGGGGGTGAAAAAGGGCAATGACTCATGTACTGGTTTTACATGCTGTATTCTACTATTCTTTAGTGGGAAATGAAGCGATTATCTATAATAGCTTGCAACTATCATTATTCATATATTCCTTGTCCTTTTCCAATGACGGAAGGGGAGGAAGGTTAAACTCTATCAAGTTAAAAGGTTACCGAGCATGACCTTTGTATTGGTAAAAAATCTGATCATACGGCCACCACTGAACCAGCCCCGTCCAACCGATCTAAGACAAGCAATGGGGCTACGGTCCCTTTGCAAAAAAAAAAAAAAAAAAAAAA
>MU776873.1:6071-20160 GCA_026770625.1 Nicotiana glauca
TATATATACAAATTAATACGAAATATGATTTAATCTAAGTCATAGAAACTTCAGCTCCTCATTTGCATTTCATGCTTCAATTTCATTCTTACAAGGAGTACCAATTGTGTACCTGATATTTGGAAACAAAGAAGAACGAAGGTTAGCAGCCAAGCAGTAGCAATTACAGCGATATAGCAGCCGCAGTAACACAGCAATCAACAGGAACAACAGCAACCAACAAAACCACAGCAATCAACAAACCCCAGTAGAAAACCAAGAACCAAATCCCAATAAACGGCAACTTCCGGACAGATTCAAATCGAACCAAAATCCAGCAGCAAATAACACCTAGAAAATCCAGTATAACCGGAGAACTCAAACAAAAATCCAGTGGAGGCTTGAAAAGCAGACAGGAATCCAAAACAACACCCCAAGAGACCTAGATCACACTCAAAATTACCCTAGACAGCATTCTGGTTTCTGTTTTCTTTTTATGCTATCGGAGACTGAATTCGAAGTGTCGGAATCCCGCCTATTTCTCTCTGTTTCACTCTCAAAAATCCAGCCTAGATTTTCTGATGACTAGCTTTCAAAATCAACCCCCGAATGTGTAGCTTCAGAATGTATGAAAGAAGAAAATACTAACTACCCAAGAGATTGTTCTTTTTCTCCCTCAAAAAAAACAACAACTAGCCAGCCAACAACCAAAAATTTTGGACCAAAAAAAAAGAGCCCCACTCTAGTTAGAAAAACTTCCTATTTATAAGACAAGAACAGACCTTAGAGGTCTGTCTTGAAGCTTTCAAACCTTCTGCCCATGCCCTTAGATTCCCATGCCTCATTACCCTTTCTTGATGCAAACTATGTTTGTTCCCCAACCTTGTCCCCTACTGTTTTATTCAAGAAGCATGGGTATATTAAAGTATTCAATTTTATTCCCATACTGTCATGGGAACATCATTAATTTTAAACTTAAGGTTATTTTAATGGACATTTTACAACCTTCTTGAGCTAATTAAACAGACCCTATTGAGTCCCAAGACTGCCCTTACACCCCTGGGAAATTACTGCCCCTGCCTGCTTCTTAAACCAGTATAAAACCCCTTAAAATTTCCATTTATCACTGATTACTAATCAACCAATTTTTTACAGCTATAACCAATCCTATAGTCCAATTCAATGATGCAAGGCAGTAAGGTCTAATTCAGAGAGTATCAGCCTAACAGGGAATGAGTTGATCACATTGGGAGCCAATCCTGATCAACTCAAACCCATTGAAACTATCAAACTGAGCATCTTCCGGCTCAGTAAGAATTAATACAGAGGCAGGGCTGGTAGGTGATTATAAACAGGAGTGAACCAAAAAATGCCTATTATCACCTTCTTAGTTTTCAACCAATTTTGATTGACGACATTTACTTAGTCGACTATACGAGCTACTACAAACAACAAACGCAGAGTAAACAAATATGTTAATCCACAGCCTTGGGACGGAACACAGAATCAAATATGAACCAATCTACTTGATGACTTTAAACAAGTTTAAACATATCATGATAAATAATTAACAAACATGCAGAAAAAGATTGACCAAATAAAAGGTCTGGTTGGAGATGAGAAGAATGGTGGATGCGAAATTGAAAAATTGACTAAAACTAAAATAAACAAATAGACAGATATACACAAAACAGAACCAAAGAAGGGAAAAATACCTCAGGAAATTCAGAAAGAATCGAACTTGACTTGAACTCGAACTTGAACCTTTTCGAGGCAAAACGGACCTTAATCAGGGTATCTTCAGTTGAGAATACCCGGATTAAGGTCCATTAGACCTCGAACATCTATTGAATTCAACCGAAATCCAACTTGGGATTTTCTAGGGTTCATACAGTCGATTTGGGGTTCGTGATTTTTTGGTCAGATTCGAACCAAACCAAGCTTGGTTTGGTTATGAGGAAGGTCAGGGGAACACCTGGTATGAATTTGGGCTTGTTTGGGGTAGATTAGTTTTCTGCTCGAATCTTCAAATCAATATTCGAGACGAGGCAGGTTGATTCGAGGTTAACGGTTCATGGATTTGGATCCAGGGTGGTTAAGTGGTCCTAGGGTGTAAAGGTGGAGGTCAGGGGCATCGTTGCTGCCGGGTTTACGGCGAGGGGGAAGGGTGGCGGCTAGGGTTCTTGGGAGGTCTGGTTTCGTCTCTGAGAGAGACGAAGGGATGAGAGATGGAATGGGGGGGGTCTGGTTCGTGCGGCGTAGGGTGCGAGGGTAACGTTATATAGGGCGTAGGAGATGGGATCCTGGCTGTTGGATCAAGTAAGATTGATGGCCAGGATCTCTTAACTTAGGATGAACGACGTCGTCTCATTTAAATGAGACTGGGTCGGTCTCAAAAATGAACGGGTCGTCATGAAACGGGTCGCGAGGGGGGCCTGGGACCGTTGGATTAAAGGAGATGAATGGCTCAGATTGAGTGCCCTGGACCGTTAGATTTGTTCGATCAACGGTCCTGATGGAGAGCCTGGAAACGACGTCATTTCGACGTCTCTGAGACCAGCCTCCTGTGGCCTGGGCCAGACGCTGGTTTTGGGCTTGGGTTCTTTGCATTTCTAGCCATTTTCCCACTTTTCTTGCCTAGCCAATACTAATTTAAAACACACTTTAAAAATTTAAAAGAGATGAAAATACACACCTATTAATTAATAAACTAATAAACAATGCAAATCACATATTTTAACTTAACTCAAATGACCACAATGCAATAATGCATATTTTTTGTAATTTCTCTTCTAACCACTTTATGGTTAATAAATGCATGCAACACGTATTTTTGTATTTTTAATTAGTTCAAACAAATAAACACACATACAAGATGCTAAAGAAAAAAAAATAACACACAATCCACAAAAATCAAATGCGATAGAAAACTATTTTATTTTATATTTCTGGGAGTAATTGTCGTGAGAGAAAAAATCACGTGCTCACAGATGTTTATGCTCAGATTTCAACAACTAACGTAGGAAATCAAACTACAACACATTAGAAGAACAAATTTAGTTCAATGTTAACAGTCCAGTACAAATCATGCAGTTCACATCAGTTGGCAATAGTTCTAACTAAACAAGTCATGGTCTAATACAACATCCAACAAGTTAAAACTAAAAAACTACAACATTGAACTGAATATAACTACAAATATTCAAACGAGCTCAGATCTGGAATAAGACTTCATTTCACTCCAATTTGAAGTTACATCAGGGGAGATTCAAAGCATGTACCTGGATATGAAAATATAATGAAGAAGAAGAGATCAGCAGTAGGAATTAACTCTCAGCAACAGCAGAAATAAGCAATAACCAGCTTAGCAATAACCAATAAAGCCCCGTAGACGCTCGAACTTCGAATGAAACAAGGAAAACATCCAAAATAACTTGAATAACCCAAATAGACTCGAGAAACTGAGCTTAGAAGCTTCAGCAGACCCTCAGCGCTTAGAAATACCAATAACAACTTGAATAAAACCCCAAACTACTTGCAAATGTTTTTAAAACCCGATCACTAAATAGAAATCAAGAGATCTGAGCTAATTTTGATCTTAAAATGAGATAACCAGTCGAGTTAAGAGCTAGAATCTAAAAATTTATCAATGTAACAGTTTGTTTTTTTGGATTTTTTGGAGATCTTCTATTGTTTTTGGGTTTTTCTTTTGAAGAAAGCTAAAATCTAAAGGAATTTGGATCTGAAATTTGAATTTTCAGATCTGTGAGCTTGAGGAGTATTTAGGGGGGAATTTTTAGGCTCCAAACTTGTCAATCAAGCAAAGAGGACTACCTTTTTTTAGAAAAATTAGCTGCCAATTCTAGATTTCACTTTTTAACACTTTAGCCCCTGATTTCCTAACTTGTTGCTCAAGTTAATACACTTAATTCCTGAATTTAACCTAGAGCCCCCATCTAGAAGCTTCTAGGGAGTTCTTTCTAGATTCCCTACCCTTGACTTACCCCAATTACCCCTACTTTAATCCTGAAATCACTAATCTACCCCCAGCCCTGATTAACTAAACAACCAACTTGTCTAACTGATTAGCAATTCTAAAAATCCAGCAACTAAAAACCAAACAAAACCTAGAATTGAGCTAAAGGGAGACTAATTCTACCATCAATACATAATCAAGTAGAACAATCACTGCAAATTGATCAACCAAATAGAACCTAAACAAAAATTGACCTAATTAATCTAATTAACTGACATTTAACTCTAAACAAATAGAAATCTTAAAGCTAACCCATCAATGAACTAATTAACCTCAATCAGAACTAATATAAGACCAGCTATGAAGACTAATCGGCCATAAATCAAACATACAAAATGACAGTTGAACCCAGAATCTTACTACTGAAATCAATGAGCAGATTACACACTAATTATATGGGGAAGAACAATTACGACCTAAATTGAAATGTTAAATCACCACAACCTAGCAAC
This sequence comes from Nicotiana glauca, assembly GCA_026770625.1. Taxonomy (NCBI): domain Eukaryota; kingdom Viridiplantae; phylum Streptophyta; class Magnoliopsida; order Solanales; family Solanaceae; genus Nicotiana; species Nicotiana glauca. Next base: position 10,539 of record MU776873.1, read on the forward strand.
AAAATTCTAAACAAACAATAATGGGAAAAATAAAAACTGAAAACAGAGAAGAAAAAGAAGAAACATGGACTCACTGATTTTTGGAAATTGGTTTTTGTGGACATCCAATCATCTGAGTTCTTGAAACAGTTTGAGCTTTGAAAACCCTAGATCCAGAATTAACGCCATTCCGCTGGGATTTAAGGGGTTTAAGTTTGCGATTCTGGATGAGAAGGGCAAGATGGCTGCAGGGAATGATTTTGGGGTGATTTGGCGGTGGCGCCGCCACTGTGGACTTGTGGCGGCGCTAGGGTTTGACAGATGCAAATCGATATTCGAGGAGTTTGAGGTTGATTCGAAGGGAGAAAGGTGTAAAATTGGAATGAGGAGACGGAGACGGAGTTATGGTGTGATTTTGGTAGTCATCGGCGTAACTAGTGTTGTCGCCGCCGGTGAATTTTGACGGAGCGCGGTAGGGCAGCGTCTCTAGGGTTTTGAGATGGGGGTGTTATGAGAGATAAGAGATACGGGGTGGGGATGATTCGGACAATTATATATCAACGAGACCATCGCTTCTGGGCCGTTTGATTTGCTAACCTCGACGGCTCAGATCCAATCAACCTGAAACTGCGTCGTTTGGTTGGAAGAAAAGCTGGACCAGGTTGGGACATTTGGGCCTGGTCTGGAACAGGCATTTGTTCATTTGTTTGAGCTTGAAATTATTTGGCCCAGCTGAGTCTTTAAAGCAGCCCTTTTCAATTTTTATCTTTGATTTCTTTTACTTATTTTTGCTTTTATTTATTTTTGTTTTCCTTTTGTATTTTTATATTTTTCTGATTTTATTGAAATGCTAAATTGACTTCTAAAAAATATTGTTCAATTTCAAAATACCCTAATTCCTAATCAAGACAAATTAAAACTAAAAATGTAAAAATACCATTTTTATTATTTTTTTTCTTTTGTTTTTAAGCAACTTAACTACTAAAATATGAAATTAAATCCTAAATGCAAAGGCCAAGTGTGTTTTTGTATAATTTCATATTAAAATGCACAAATAAAAATGCAAACAATTAACGAAACAACACAAAATTCACAAAATTATAAAATAATGAAAGAAAAACTATTTTGTTTGAATTTTGGGAATGATTCACTTAGGGAAAAAATCACGTGCTCACAGTTGCCCCTCTTTGCTTGGGAACACGCAGAGTTCTCGGGCAAAGATAAGTGAGCGGATACGAGCGATATTTGCCCATTCGAATACTCCATGTGAAGCATTTTTTGAAAACCGTCTGACCGCACCCTGCTTCAAAGGTTGCTTACATATCCTTGGCTAAAACGGAATCAGGTCAGTGTAGTTCGGGAAGGTTTGGTAGCTGGGACTACCAGGAGCTGTGATTTCACTACTGTTGCTGCTGCTACTGTTCGCTGACCTCCTTATTATACCGTGTTAAAATAAAAGAAGCTATCCTAAGCTATGATCTATGAATTACAAAAAGGTCCTATCTGTGTCTTCAAACTTGCTCTTGTGTTGCCTTGAACTTGTATTCTTCCGATGGAATTCTTGCGTTGTTGCCTTGCATTGCGATCGGAGATGTTTTGCCATTTCTCCGAGTGATGCTTGACTGCTGAAGTTTGAAATATGTGCCTCTATTCTTCAGGCGAGTTCCTGACTGCTGACGCTTGAAAAGTATTCCCTTGTTCTCCATGTGGGCTCCTGACTGCAACAAAATAGACAAACAAAGAAAATTTTCTGCCCCTGTTTGGTGACTGGGCACATCATGTTATCAAAGATTAAAATTGAAAGCTAAAATTCAAATTGTACTTCCCTTGTTATCCAGGTGGGCACCTGACTGCTGAACCTTCGAAATATATTCCCTTGTTCTCCAGGTGGGCTCCTGACTGCGATGCTTGAAAAGTATTCCCTTGTTCTCCAGGTGGGCTCCTGACTGTAACAAAATAAACAAACAAAGAAAATTTTCTGCCCCAGTTTGGTGACTGGGCATATCATGTTATCCAATATCAAAATTGAAATTTGAATTGTACTTCCCTTGTTCTCCAGGTGGGCGCCTGACTGCTGAAAATTGAAAAGTATTCCCTTGTTCTCCAGGTGGGCGCCTGATTGCTGAAATTGAAATGTATTCCCTCGTTCTCCAGGTGGGCGCCTGACTGCAACAAAATAGACAAACAAAGAAAATTTTCTGCCCTAGTTTGGTGGTTGGGCAAACTTGTGAGTTGTTATCTAAGCTATTGATGCGATGGTGAGAGCAAAACTAAAGACTTGATTGGCATGTACGTCCCCTGTGAGTAAAACTATTTGACTACAATTTTTATCCTAGGAGAAAATTCATCAGACTAGGTTTTCTATTATCTTAGGAAAATGATTCATCAAACTAAGATGCAGACCCTAGGAGAAGATTCATCAGACTAGACTTTCTATTATCTTGTTATCTTAAGAGAAAGTTTCCTCAGACTAAGATTTTGATCCTAGGAGAAAGTTCATCAGACTAGGGTTTCTATCTTAGGAGAAAGTTTTATCAGACTAAGATTTTGATCCTAGGAGAAAGTTCATCAGACTAGGTTTTCTATCTTAGGAGAAAGATTCATCAGACTAAGATTTTGACTCTAGGAGAAAGATTCATCAGACTAGGTCCATTTTTGGTTATCTTAGGAGAAAGTTTCATCAGACTAAGATTCAGATCCAAGGAGAAGGTTCATCCGATTAGGTCTTTTTGTTATCTTAGGAGAAAGATTCGTCATACTAAGATTTTGATCCTAGGAGAAGATTCATCCGACTAGGTTTACTATCTTAGGAGAAAAATTCATCAGACTAATACTTTGACTCTAGGAGAAGATTCATCAGACTAGGTCTTTTGTTATCTTAGGAGAAAGATTCGTCAAACTAAGATTTTGATCCTAGGAGAAGATTCATCCGACTTGGATTTTGACTCTAGGAGAAAATTCATCGGACTAGGATTTTGACTCTAGAAGAAGATTCATCAGACCAGGGTTTTTGTCTTAGGAGAAAGATTCATCAGCCTAAGATGTTGGTCCTAGGAGAAAATTCATCGGACTAGGTTTTTTATCTTAGGAGAAAGATTCATCAGACTAAGATTTCGATCCTGGGAGAAGATTCATCAGACTAGGTATTTTGCTATCTTAGTAGAGAGATTCGTCAGACTAAGATGTTGTTATCTTAGGAGAAAGATTCGTCAGACTAAGATTTAGATTTGGAGAAAAATCCATCAGAATCGGCCTTTTATCCTAGGAGGAAAAATGTGAAAGCAATGGCAGCATTTTATGCACACTAACAAAACAGGCAAGGGCAAAGATTTGAGAAACTTCCCTTTTGTCGGCTCTCCTCTTCTTACTTTTCTTTTTCTTTCTTTTCGTTTTCCCTTATTGTTGAACCCACTTTCTTGTACTGCTTTGTTCCTGTTTCAAACAAAGAAAACTTGCGAGTTTAAAATATGGTGGTTGGTTTGTGGCCTTGAACTTTGAGGGCGGCCTGATATCCTCCATTTGTTGCATTGCATGAACTGTCATCTCCCTATCCCTTATGTTTCATATGAATCCCACGGCATGTCTATTGCCCCCTACTTCGGGCATATGATGTTCTTTCTTGGCTTAACCACTGGCTTCGTCCTTGAGTTTATTATTTCCTCACTCACCATGATAACTGATTCTCACTTGGAGACCTTGCTAATCCATTTCTTTGTTACCCTTAACGCAACACATATCTCTGATTCGTTAACCAAAAATCCTCCATCTGTTGCATTATTCCTGAATTGATACGTTCCAAACCCTTGTATTTTACACGAGTTCCAAAGCATGTTGATTGTGGTCGACTCATTGTGCCTGCTGTTTTCTCTTGACTTGACGCCTTGATATGTTCACCAGATCCTGTTTTATTTAATTGGAATGTTTGGTGGCAGATTTTGAAGTCATTTCTCACTTGTTTTGAACAACCGACCCAGGACGAGGGAGTAAAATAGGGTAGGAGGAATAGAATAAAGGATAATGGAAAGAGAGAATTCCTAACAAGAAACCTACAAAGTAGCAAACCATCAGATGTGGATACCGACTCTAGAAACCTTGACATGCACCTGCAGCCTACTCTGTTTAGCAAATCTGATGTTCAACTCTTGTTGTACCTTTTTGCCGTGAAACTGGGCTTCAATGCTCTGTTTGCTCGATCTGATTCACCATCCTTAGTCGACTTGTGGTGTCCGTAGGGTTTTCACCATCAAGCCTTTCTCATTTTGGTTTTCTCTCGTCTCACCATCGCCTTACGGTGCCTGTGAAGGTTTTCACCAATAAGACTCTCTCATTTTTGATTTCTCTCATCTTTCATTGCCTTGGGGTACCCGTGGGGGTCTCATCAACAAGACTCTTTCATTCTTCATTTCCTTCGTTTGGACTGGAGTGTTGCCCCTGATATGATTCTCCTCTGCTCGCTTGACTCGGTATTTCTTGAAGACTGATCAGAAGGTCTTTCTTTGGACCGTAATGCAGGCTTTTGGACGAGGATAGAAAGAAGGGTATCAAAGGCTCAAAAACAATTCAACGTGGGTTCAGCATTACAACTTTCAGAATCAGATTTCTCACAACAACCACAACTTCTGCCCCAGTTTCTTTTTCGGGGACTTTTGGACTTTTATTGTGGTGTGACTGAACCTCAGAGAGATGCTGCCTACGTACCCTTTCGGGATCAAGTTAAACGTAGTTCAGGCGACCACATTTGTTGTTGCGATCTTTCTTTTCTTCCACTTTTCTTTTTCTTTCTTTTCATTTCTTTTCTTTTCCTTCTCTTTTCTTTTCTTTTCTTTTCTTTTCTTTTCTTTTCTTTTCTTTTTCTTCTTTTTTTTATTTTCTTTTCTTTTCTCTTCTTTTCTTTTCCTTTCTTTTTCTTTTCTCTTTTTCTTTTTTTTCACTGTTTTTCTCGTGTTTCTCCGCTTACTTTCCCTGCTCGGGCTTACGAGTTTTATTATTGATTCCGAAATAGGGTATGCAAGAAAATAACTGAGGCTCAAAGGGATAACAAAGGGTAAAGTATTTGGATAGCAGAATAAAATGCCTTCGTCATTCCAATCTCCAAAACACATAATACCTTTTGATTGATTCACGTATTTGCTTTCTGTATTTGTCAATTACCTGGCACCATTGGACAACAGTCTCGGTACCAAGAACGGTCCCCGTAAGCTTGGGGCAAACTTGCCTTTGGCTTCAAACCGATGCGCATGTTGCATTTCAACAGTATTTCTTTATGTTCTATTTGCCCCCAGTTTCACTTGATTTGGGCTCGAAGTGATCTCAAAGCCTTTACTTATTTCCCTCGAATGTCCTTCCATCTTCAACATTGTTTCATTGCTTCATTACTAAACTGACTTTTAAAAACCAGGCTGAGAATTATGCGTGCATGTCGTGTCACTAGAACCAGCATAAAAGAGTTGTAATAGGAGAAGGGAACTAAATAAAATGACTAGAAATGGCAGGAAACAGAGAATTGCATTAGACTGACGGTAAAAGGGTTTAAATAACAAAATAAGCAAACTAGACCAGTTACAACCTTTGAACAAACCTAGACAGCACTACACGAACTATTATGACTAAACAAGACAAAGATAGAAGGGTTTGGATCGTAAGACAATATCCGGATTACAACCCTGAAAATAACCCGGACAACAGAAATGACAACAAAATAAACCACCAAAAACTCCACTCTAGCTAACCAGGCGATGGAGCGTCCTTCCAATCACCAAACTCGACATCTTAGCCACTGGATTGCACATCAAAATTGTTGGGACCTTCACCAATTCCAATATAATTGACTTCATTCAACAAGTTTCCGAGAGGATTCTCATACTCCTTTTCACCACGGATCTTTTCCACAAAATGTGCATCATCATGTGCTGGTGAAGGATTCTGTGCAATGTTCTGGGTGGCACTGTCTTGGACCGCAATTACCCCTTCCTGAATCATTCTTTCTATCTCCCTTTTCAAATCCCAACAACTTTCGACATCGTGCCCCTGGTCACTAGAATGGTATTCATACCTTTTGTCAAAGCTTCTTACACGTTTGTCCACATGATTCGGAGGAACTGGTGTAATCAGGTTATAATGCTTTAGTTTCTCAAACAAGTCTGCATATGACTCTCCGATGGGGGTGAAAGTTTCCTGCTTCTGTGCCCTTTCTTGCTTGAAATTTTGGCTGGCCCGCAAACCTGCTCCAGGGGAATTCCTGTAAGCTCTTGGAGGTGGGTAGGTGTTTTGAGTTAGGTAGGCACTTTGTGGGGTGGGAGCACGACATTGCGCATGGGTAGGATATTGGGGGTATGTGTGAGCATGGTGGATAGAGAAGTGAGGATCACGGGGTGGGTAATAATATTGTGGAGTGCGGGGGTAAGTTTGGGGATGGGGTCGAGGTTGATGGTAATATGGTGATGGGCCCCTGGACCAAGTTCTCGAATCAACTACCGCCACATCTTCTTTATTTTTCTTTCCCATACCCCTCTAGTGCCGCTCTGGATAGCCTGGGTAGTTGCCTTGATTGCCGAATAATCATGATTTTATCGGATTTGAGCCCCTCTTCAACCATACTTCCCATTTTCACTACCTTCTTAAAAGATTTTCCCACTGCTGACACTAGGTGGCCATAGTAGGTAGGCTCCAAAGCCTGTAAGAAGTAATCGACCATCTCACTCTCTTTCATTGGAGGATCAACTCTTGCCGCCTGCTCTCTCCAACGAAAACCGTATTCCCTGAAGCTTTCCCCAGGCTTCTTCTCAATTTTAATCAGTGACAGACGATCCGAGACGATTTCGAGATTGTACTGGAAGTGGCATGCAAACTGATAATAGGTGAATTTGACTATAATCACGCCTTAAATAATCACCTTCTTGTGTAGTTTTGATGATAAAAGTGATAACAAAATGCTCTTATTAGTGCTTTTCATGATATGCAGGTGATATATGTCCAAGGAAGGCTAGGGAGCAGTTTTGGAGTCAAAAATGGATAAAAAGAGGCCAGCTGTGTAAATTCCCAATGGAACCATGCCTGCCAGCCCTGAAATTCAGAGAACGTGTTTGGCCGCGGTTCTACCGCGGCCATGGCAGAACCGCAGTGGAAGACAACTGCAGAAGTTTTGAGATTCAGAGAGGGTACCACGGCCGTGACCGCGGCAGGCGCAGTAAACTTCGAGTACTAAAGTGTAAAAGACGGGATTTTTAGCCCAAAACCCTATTTTAAACATTAGACTTCACCCAAAGGAGGCATGTATTGTTTTTTAGAGGATCTTGGCAAGGAAAACTATTGTGAGAGAAGACCCAAAACATATTTCTTCTTTTCTTTGATTTTTATTGTTAGTTATGATGAATTCTATTGTAGTTTGTTTTCCCATAGCCATGAGTAGCTAAACCCTTTGTCTAAGGTTTTGATGGAACCTATTGGGGGATGAACTTCTTGTTTATGTGAATACAAATTGCTAACTTCAATCTCTATTTGTTCAACTGTGTCTGTTGTAGTTAATTGACAAGATCCTCAATTAGTTGTGCCTACTTAGTGTGCATAACTTGGAAAAGAATGCATATTTAGGTTATTGTTGAACAACACCACTCCTAAATTATAAGAGGAATCTATAATTGCAGGTTTAAAGGGGGGATTAGGGATAACGAAGCCTTAGGTGTAATCTAAAGTGAATTGTGCTAAATAAAGTAAGCTAGTGTATCTCGGAAGAGTGCAATTAGTATATTACTGTGATTACTCGGGAGAGATTTACGATAAGATGAGAGTTCATGATTGATAGAGATGTGTGGGTAAATTTGTATGAGCATAAACAGAAGGGATTCCATCAATAGGGGAAATCATTGCCTTAGCTTCTTCTCATAATTGTTTACAACTTTTGTAGTTTAGTTTACTTGCAAGCGTAGTTGGTAAAGAAACATTCAACTGAGATTCAAATATTTGGGAAGCTGTTCTGAAGAGTTTAGTGGTTATAAAGATAGTGATTGATAGGTTAACTCTCTGTGGATTCAACCCTGGGCGTAATACTCGGGTTATATTTGCAACGTACGCATTGTCCTTTTTATAAGGCATAGTTGGGCGTGATCAAATTTTGGCACCGTTACCGGGGAGTTAACGAAATTATCAATTGCCATTGACAGAAATACAAAGATTCTTATTGTAGTCAGTTTTCTCCCTACCCAATTTTTCATTGAAAATTTGACGGTTGTTGACTTGGTTGCTCAGGTGTATGCCTAGAAAGTCTACGAGGACTGGAGAACTACTTGAAGGACTCTCAGACCCCGAGCAAACATTCCGGGAATTGAATCGTGCCAATAAAAGAATTCAACAATCCCAACAAACACTCAAAATCGAAATTAACATGGGAGACGTGAACGATCCCAACAGAAACGTCAGGAATGAGCAAGTTGGCTTAAATGCCAGGGAAGAGGCACCTCCTGTGCCTGAGGGTGCATTATATGACTGGGCACAACCTACAGCTGATAATTTGGCTTCTGCCATTGTTGTGCCCGCAATACAAGCTGAATTGTTCCAGATCACAAACAATATGCTACAGTTGTTGCAAAATAAGGGACTCTTTTCTGGGACACAAATAGAAGATCCTCAGCAGCACTTGAAGAACTTTTTATCCATATGTAAAACTCAAAGGCAACCCAACATGACTCCGGAAGCAATCAGGCTATTATTATTTTCATTCTCGGTGACAGGAGTTGTGCAGGTTTGGCTAAATTCACTACCCATCAACTCTATAGAAACTTGGGATGAATTAGTTAAGCAATTTCATAACAAATTCCACCCGCCCAACAAAACTGCTCAACAAACTGATGAGATCGTGAGCTTCAAGCAGAAACCAACGGAGACTCTACATGAGACATAGGGCAGGTTTAAAGGAATGTTGGTTATGTGTCCTCACCACGGTGTTCCAGAACAGATGTTGGGACAATGGTTTTACATGGGGTTGTCAGACAGCATGAAGAACATTGTAGATGCCTCAGCTGGTGGGGCATTCTTGAGCAAGACTTGGAAAGAAGGCTAGAATTTGATGGACAAAATGGCACAAAATTCGGGATGGACAACTAGGAATGCACCTATCACCCCAGTGGTGCACTCAGTGCCTCTTGATCCTTCTAATACTATGGCTGAAAATATGGCAACTCTCTTGACACAGATGAGCATCCTCACCAAAAAGGTGGATGAATCAGGGCAAAAGCAGCAGGTACATATAGTAGATTCTACCAATGGGGGCTTGTGCGCATCTTGTATTAGCCAGCCAATTGGTAATCCTTGGAATGCAGAGCATGATCATCATCATCAGCAGCCTGAAGATATGAATTATGTGGCAAACTATGGGGATCAGAGACAAGGAAATCAGAATTGGGGTCAGCAGACTCAGCAGCAGTACAAGCCACCTCAGCCACAGTACAACGCCGAAAACATGGGAGGTATGAGACCCCCCAACAACATGGCACCGTATCCTAGACCACAGGGGTACAACAATCAGCAACAAGGGTACCATCCACCTCAGCAACAGCATGGTGGAAGACAAGAAGATGGGTTTGCAAGACTGGAAGCAATGATGCAGCAGGTTATTGGGTCCAATGCCAAGATAAATGAAAGAGTGGAT
>MU776873.1:35432-49490 GCA_026770625.1 Nicotiana glauca
AGTTTTGCAAATACGGCCTTTCAGCACTTCCGAAAGGGAGATTTTAAGGTTGTGCCCGCAAACCATTTTAAAATGACTCAGGGTGGTTGTTCTTGTAAAACAGCCTTCCGGCGCCCTTTTGGGGACATTCGGCTTATTTTCAACAAGAATGGCATCACCCGACTTATTGGATAAAAATTAAAATTTTGGGATTTTGGCTATTTTTGCAAAAGGGGTGGTTGGACCCGATGAGGGTTGCCTACATATCTCACATTCGGTGAGAATCAAACCAGCGTAGTTCGAGAAAATTTGCCAAAATCAAAACAACAATTGTCTTTCTATTTTTCAACTATTTGTCTCTTTTTCTTTTTTTTCTTTTCAATTTTCAAAAATCCGGCAGCATTGATACTGTTTGGGCATTGGGTTTTAAACAAATGGTCACCCTCACTTAGTCCTAACACTGCTTAATTTCCTCAATTTTCACTCGTTTGGACAAGACAGTCAACATGCAAAGCCGAGCAAATAAATGCGCAGGTAGCACATAAGATGCATCAGGATGGTCAATTCATTTCAGGTCACCTGTCCTAGACGGACTCAACCCCTGTGTTGAGTCCCCTAAGTCAAATGCACATGATGCAAACAAGCGTCCTACTAGGGATCCAGCATGAGTTTTTGTTTTTATAGGTTTAAACCCTACGTTTATTGGTCTAAACCTGGCTTACCCGGAGCGGACAACTCGGGACGGGGAGAGGCAGCGTATCGGGGATACAGAAGCTCCGCCGGCTTTGCAACTTATCCAAACCTCGTTCTAAATTGGGAAAAAGACTCTAAACAGAAGAGAAGCTATGCGAAGTGCACCCTTCTCCATGATGTAGAAGACTCAGAAAGAGGGAGGGATTCATGACAATTTATATACAATTCAACAAATATTAAAGTGGTAAAACATTTAGCACATAGGGCATGGAACATGTAGCAAAATCAGATAAAGCCAACTATAACAATTTATCTAAGCTCAAATTCTGAACCCTGAACCAAAATTTCTGGGTTCTTGTCTCCAGCAGAGTCGCCAGAGCTGTCACACCTCCTTTTTCGCTAAACCCTCAAGGACATAAAGGAGTTTTTCCAATTAAAGGACAATCAGAACGGGATTTATTATTAAGATTTCAGAGTCGCCACTTAGGAGATTAATGGTGTCCCAAGTCACCGGTTGAATTCCGAAACGAGGAAAATATGACTCTGTTAACAGTCCGTGAACCAAAAATCTGAGTAAAGAATTCTATTAACCTAGGAGAAGGTGTTAGGCATTCCCGGGTTCGAGAGTCCTCCCTCAGCTCAAACCAATAATATGGCACCCCTTCAGGTGATAGGAGGCCAACTCCGCTCCCTCCATCTTAGTAGCGTGCATAACTTGGAGAGTCTTATGCATCTCATTAATGAAATCCTGTGGGTCCTCCTCAGGATTTGCACTCGAGAACACCGGAGGATCCAATTGTAGCAACATGTTCACCCTGGAACCACTAAAATCCCCTTTTCGGCTAGAAGAAGTGGGAGCAACGTTCAATCTTTGGGCCTGAGAGGCCACTATCTTTGTCAACATCTGGATAGCTCCCCTAAGATCCCCATCATAAATACCAGAACCGGAAGCTGGGACTGGAGGTGGAACATGAATATCGGTGGGAAGGATCGGTGCACCCTTAGTAGATGTAGGAACTGGTGCAGTATGTTCGGGTGTAGTGGAATCTGGCAGTGTAATAGTCGGGGGATTATCCTCACCTCTCGAGTACTCACCTACATAATTAAGTAGAGAATCGACAGCCACTCCTGGGGTGGCATTGGCTCCTTAGCCAATTCTTTCTCTCTTTTTAGGTGCCATATATTGGAAGTTAAAGGAATGCCACTAGTTAGAAGAGGAATAGTTGCACAATTAGTTTCATCATACGATCTAGAATATCAAAGAAGGGTATTGTTTCTAAATGTCCAAGTAGCCTCCAACTTATAGATGTGGTCGATAGCACATCGACAAAAAGGACTCTACAAGACACGACTTCGAGACATCCTATGACACTTTAAAACCTTAGGCTCTGATGCCAAGTTTGTCACGCCCCAAACTCGGGGAGCGCGACCGACACTCAACCGAGTGGACCCGGTCGATCAAGCCTGTTAGACAGTTACTAACCAATTCGCTTACGATTAAGAGAAGGCGCGTTTATATTTGTTAAACAGTAGAAGCATCATATATATAAACATTACTAATTCATTTCATTTTTCCACATCATCTTTAAGTTCCAAAAATACATACATTTTACGATTTAGTGGAACAAGAGTCCCAAAACACAACATAATCTGCCTGACCTTTCTAGCAACCATACACAACCCACATAATATCTACGGAGTCTCTAAAGATACAAAAAAAAGTGTAAAGATAGTACCGGCGACAAGGACCCGGTTATACCTCAAAAGTGACTACAACATAGCAAAAGATATAATACAAGACCTCAGAATGAAGTGGGGCTCACCAAGACTGCTGGGAAGAGGATGCACCACTAACTGCGATCAACAATGTCTGCTATGTAACCACCTACATCCATTTAAAGATGTAGCACCCCTGGTAAAAGGGGCGTTACTATAGTCGAATAACACTAGTATGTAAAGATAAAACACCATCTTAATAAAATGAACAGTAATACAATGCGGGGGGGGGGCATCCATGAGTATAATTATCACACCTCCTTTTTCACTACACCCGCAAGGGCATAAAGGAGTTTTTCCATTTAAAGGACAATCAGAACGGTATTTATTATTAAGATTTAAGAGTCGCTATTTAGGATATTAATGGTGTCCCAAGTCACCGGTTGAATCCCGAACCGAGGAAAATATGACTCTGTTAACAGTCCGCGAACCAGAAATCCGAGTAAGGATTTCTATTAACCTGGGAGAAGGTGTTAGGCATTCCCGGGTTCCGTGGGTCTAGCACGGTCACTCAACTGTCGTGTTTAGCTTATTTATCTGATTTTATTACATGATGAACCTATGTGCCAAGTTTAACTTTAAACCGCTTTTATTTAATATTTTTAAAGAAAGTTGAACGTCGTTTGAAACGTGTCTTTTGGATTGCGTCACATGAAATGCACCCGCAATCCTAAACACATTTTATTCAACTTTTTGGGATTTGAGTTGGGTCACATGAAATGCACACCCGAGTTTAAGAACGTAATTTTATTAAAATCACGCCTAAAGAGACTAACGTGTTATTATCTTTTGGGAAAGCCATGAAATTCGCTAAACGGCGTATCCCGAATTCTAAGTTTTTGAATAAGCATTTAATGAGGGCCTCACAATTTGTGTGTTTTTGTTTGGCGAGGCTCGTCTCGGTTATTATTTTTAAAAGGGCAAACTTAAAGTAATCTATAGCTTTCTACCTAATTTGTCTCTAAAATAAAGGAAAGACCCTAATTAATTAATTTGGGCTTGGATGCAGCCCATGTAAAAACCATAGTCGAGATATGCACCAAAAGGGGCCAGTCACAAGCTTGGCCCAGGCCTGCACAGATACACCAATCGAGCATGCACCTGGGCCTTTCGTTAGGGCGTTGAAGCCTCCATGGTCTGAAACTGGGATGTCCAGTCTTGGGTAAACTGAGCCCAGATTTCGATTCAATTAATCCAAACATCACTAAAATTCGTTCAAGTTATGTCAAGTGTATTCACAATCTGTGACAAGGAAAGATAACATGCATTTACTCAAATTAACCTGATACTACTTGTTTTGATTTCAGAATCACAAACGTTGGAACTAAGTTGAGATTTTTGAAGATAACATGAATGCAAATATATATATTAACCTCACAGTTGATTCCAAAGTCTGACAGATTCAATTCACTTTTAACTTTCTTTTTCTTTCAATCAATGCAACACTACTTTATTTAACAATTAATGTAAGAATTAACAGCCCAAATTACTAAACCTTTAAACAATTTCCTGTTTCCATTCGCTGTTTCAAACGCCAAATCTAACCAAAGTAAGACTAACTGAATTCCTATTTATCCCAACTTATCAGTCTAGATCGCAACATTAATCCTACTAAACTAACTAAATTTCCTCTTGATAACAAACCTATTTGTTTATTGAGCTACTGATCATATGATTGCATTAATGTTCAAGGGCTTCACAGAGTTAACACTGGACAGATTAGCAGTTGCTTTAGTTTATCAAGATCTAATTAGTGAGCAGGCCCAAACTGATGTTTATGCTCAGATTTCAACAACTAACACAGGAAATCAAACTACAACACATTAGAAGAACAAATTTTAGTTCAATGTTAACAGTCTAGTACAAATCATGCAGTTCACATCAGTTGGCAATAGTTCTAATTAAACAAGTCATGGTCTAATACAACATCCAACAAGTTAAAACTAAACAACTACAACATTGAACTGAATATAACTGCAAATATTCAAACGAGCTCAGATCTGGAATAAGACTTCATTTCACTCCAATTTGAAGTTACATCATATGAAAATATAATGAAGAAGAAGAGATCAGCAGCAGGAATTAACTCTCAGCAACAGCAGAAATCAGCAATAACCAACTTACCAATAACCAATAAAGCCCAGTAGACACTCGAACTTCGAATGAAACAAGGAAAACATCCAAAATAACTTGAATAACCCAAATATACTCGAGAAACTGAGCTTAGAAGCTTCAGCAGACCCTCAACGCTTAGAAATACCAATAACAACTTGAATAAAACCCCAAACTACTTTCGAATGTTTTTAAAACCCGATCACTAAACAGAAATCAAGAGATCTGAGCTAATTCTGATCTTAAAATGAGATAACCAGTCGAGTTAAGAACTAGAATCTAAAAATTTATCAATGTAACAGTTTTTTTTTTTTGGATTTTTTGGAGATCTTCTATTGTTTTTGGGGTTTTCTTTTGAAGAAAGCTAAAATCTAAAGGAATTTGGATCTGAAATTTGAATTTTCAGATCTGTGAGCTTGAGAAGTATTTAGGGGGAATTTTTAGGCTCCAAACTTGTCAATCAAGCAAAGAGGACTGCCTTTTTACAGAAAAATTAGCTGCCAATTCCAGATTTCACTTTTTAACACTTTAGCCCCTGATTTCCTAACTTGTTGCTCAAGTTAATACACTTAATTCCTGAATTTACCCTAGAGCCCCCATCTAGAAGCTTCTAGGGAGTTCTTTCTAGATTCCCTACCATTGACTTACCCCAATTACCCCTACTTCAATCCTGAAATCACTAATCTACCCTCAGCCCTGATTAACTAAACAACCAACTTGTCTAACTAACTAGCAATTCTAAAAATCCAGCAGCTAAAAACCAAACAAAACCTAGAATTGAGCTAAAGGGAGACTAATTCTACCATCAATACATAATCAAGTAGAACAATCACTGCAAATTGATCAACCAAATAGAACCTAAACAAAAATTGACCTAATTAATCTAATTAACTAACATTTAACTCTAAACAAATAGAAATCTTAAAGCTGACCCATCAATGAACTAATTAACCTCAATCAGAACCAAAATAAGACCAGCTATGAAGACTAATCGGCCATAAATCAAACATACAAAATGACAGTTGAACCCGTAATCTTACTACTGAGATCAATGAGCAGATTACACACTAATTATATGGGGAAGAACAATTACGACCTAAACTGAAATGTTAAATCACCACAACCTAGCAACAGAATTCTAAACAAACAATAACGGGAAAAATAAAAACTGAAAACAGAGAAGAAAAAGAAGAAACATGGACTCACTGATTTTTGGAAATTGGTTTTTTTGGACATCCAATCATCCGAGTTCTTGAAACACTTTGAGCTTTGAAAACCCTAGATCCAGAATTAATGCCGTTCCGCTGGGATTTGAGGGGTTTAAGTACGAGATTCAGGATAAGAAGGGCAAGGGGGCTGCAAGGAATGATTTTGGGGTGATTTGGCGGTGGTGCCGCCACTGTGGACTTGTGGCGGCGCTAGGGTTTGACAGATGCAAATCGATATTTGAGGACTTTGAGGTTGATTCGAAGGGAGAGAGGTGTAGAATTGGAATGAGGAGACGGAGACGAAGTTAGGGTGTGATTTTGGTGGTCATCAGCGTAACTAGTGTTGTCGCCGCCGGTGAGTTTTGACGGAGCGCGGTAGTGCGGCGTCTCTAGGGTTTTGAGAGGGGGGTGTTCTGAGAGATAAGATATAGGGGGTGGGGATGATTCGGACAATTATATATCAATG
Source organism: Nicotiana glauca (assembly GCA_026770625.1). NCBI lineage: Eukaryota > Viridiplantae > Streptophyta > Magnoliopsida > Solanales > Solanaceae > Nicotiana > Nicotiana glauca. The sequence goes on from MU776873.1 coordinate 41,667, forward strand.
AGACCATCGCTTCTGAGCCGTTGGATTTGCTAACCTTGACGGCTCAGATTCAATCAACATGAAACGGCGTCGTTTGGTTGGAAGAAAAGCTGGACCGGGTTGGGATGTTTGGGCCTGGTCTGGAACGGGCATTTGCTCATTTGTTTGAGCTTGAAATTATTTGGCCCAGCTGAGTCTTTAAAGCAGCCCTTTTCAATTGTTATCTTTGATTTCTTTTACTTATTTTTGCTTTTATTTATTTTTGTTTTCCTTTTGTATTTTTATATGTTTCTGATTTTATTGAAATGCTAAATTGACTTCTAAAAAATATTGTTCAATTCCCAAATACCCTAATTCCTAATCAAGACAAATTAAAACTAAAAATGTAAAAAGACCATTTTTATTATTTTCTTTTCTTTTGTTTTTAAGCAACTTAACTACTAAAATATGAAATTAAATCCTAAATGCAAAGGCCAAGTGTGTTTTTGTATATTTTCATATTAAAATGCACAAATAAAAATGCAAACAATTAACAAAACAGCTCAAAATTCACAAAATTGTAAAATAATGAAAGAAAAATCATTTTGTTTGAATTTTGGGAATGATTCATTTAGGGCAAAAATCACGTGCTCACAATAACAAAAACTTTAAACAATACTAAAAATGTCAAGTAAAGATCACATAAGTTCTCAAATCAATTTCCATCTTATTAGGTTGGGTGATCTTTAGTGCCGATATACCACAATCCACAATACCACCGTATTCTCGCATGGAGTCCGATCTCGACCCAATCGACTAGGTCATCTCATTTGACACATCATCCATATCCACAGTTTTAATCAATCATTTCCAGCACAGTTACCACCATGTGTGTGGCATGACATCCGATCGGCTAGGCCATCTCACTTGAGACATCAACTTTCATTCAATCATCTCACTTCATATTTTTTCCCCCATATTTCAGTACAGTAGCACGAGTGGCCTCATTTATTAAGTCATTCTTAGCACTTGGCCGTATTTCACAATTCAAGTTTCCCCTTCTACATAATCAAATACATAATCCTGAGCAACAATAAGGCCTATTATGTAAGGCATTTATACACATAGGGAAAAAAAACTCAGGAGATCTGAAGCACATAGAACCTTTTCATATAGATTGGCATAACACTTCTATTCGATTTTTGACATGAAATATTAACCTTTCTTAATACATATTTCACATTTTTAAACACATCCTCAAAAGGCAGATGACATGATAAGCATTTAGAACAATATTGAACATATGTCATCCAAAATAACACCTTAGAAATAATCGATTCTAAATGATCAAATTAGGGACTCACACCAGCAACACGAACACAAAGGGATTCAATTATGAGAAAAGGAGGTTTTAGCCATACATACCTTGATTGAGCTTCTTAAAACTCTAAGATGTTCCAGAATATTAGCAACTTCAATCTATTTAGCAATATGACTAAATTGAACCAAAAATTAGGAAAATGATCATAATTCTAGCTCACTTGAACCTTTTACCCAACACCATGTGTGCATTAATGTTTTTAGAGAATTTTATGAACGATTCTATCATTCCTCCACTCATTCTTAGTTCACAACCTCCCCATATACTTTAAGAATACTTGCATGCAAGATATCCACACCCACATTCAATAGTTGTCTTACTACTTATCCCTCTTTTACTAAATTTTCGAAATTAAAAGGTAGGATATAAATTCTTACCTTTAATATGAGAACCTTCTTGATAATCTTCAAGAATTTAGCAAGAATTGATGGATATTAGTGTGAAGGTTGAAACTCTCTCCCTCACTCAAGAAATATCAGAAAATAGCTCAAAATGGTATGCGATATGTGTTTTTAATGGAATAGGGTCGGGTTTAAAGATTAGAAAATAGGAGCCCCGACACAGATCTGCGGTCGCATATGCGACCGCTTATTGCTTTTGTGGTCCATAAAATGACCGTGAAAATGGCCCAGGTGTCGACGCCCCCTTTTTTTCTAAAGCGAAAATCGGGTTTACGACATTTTGGAAAGACAACTCTATTCCCGTTTGGTAATTGGGTTTTTGAATTTGAAAAGTCACCACCTAATGATTATAGTGCATTAGGACACTTTAAGGAAGAATTTGAGATGAAGAACCAGAGTTCGGGTAAGGGCTAGAAATTATCTCGAGGGGAAGGTGTTAGGCACCCCTCAAGATCCACTAGTGTGGTTCCCGGCCATGTTACAATTGTGACTTTAAGCAAGCAAACATGAGTAGACAAGCAAGGGTTTTCATATAATAATTGCAAATAATTTGAAACTAAAACGAATTTTAGGAAGCTGAAATTTTACATAGAAAATGGTTTTAAAAATCAGAATAAACAAGTAAAGAAAGAGAAGTTTTACATAATTGCTAGAATTAGCAGTAAAAGAAGCTAAAATTTGGGAAAAAAGCAGTCTTTGAAGCAAAATAAACAAGTAAAGGAAAAGGGGTCCTACGTTTACAAATAATATGGATCATCCCACACAACACCCGGTAACCGTTTATACACGTGGTGTTATCGCGTGGTCATCATATCCATATTCTACCCTTTCCACCTCGTTAAGGTATTAAAGCGCGGAATGTCTCGTTACTTATTGCATGCTAGTACCCGTCCCAATCTTATCAGTCCCGGAGGCAATTGGACTACTAGTCCTAAAAGGAGAGGGGTTTGGGGCCTTTTAGGAGTTTTCAAAGGACAAAATACTAAGGCGTCAATCAAAACACATAATGCAAATAAAGAGGAAAGCGAATAAGCAAGCAGGGCTCAAATAAGCCTCCTTAAATCAAATAAAGCCATAGAGTTTAGCATGTCTTGCACATACTGATTTTGGTCTTAAATTAAATAAAGTGAAGATCGGACAGGTTCAATACATATTTTTAGACAGGAAGTCTACATTAGACTCGTTCGAACGCAGTTGTCTAAAACTGATTTGATTGATTAATTAATCATTTGTCTAAGTGTTGGATAGAACTATTAATTTTAAAACACAAACCGATTATAAAGCAAAGTTATAGAGTAAAAAGAGTTTCAGAAAAGAAGTTATTGCTTTGGAAAAGGTTTAACAGAAAAGAAATGAGCTTCAGAAGACACGCAGATTAATTGGGAAAGAATTACATGAGTTTCAGAAAAATGCAGATTTGTCTAGAAAAGATCTGTTACTTTAGTAAATACTAATTTCAAAAGGTGAATGCTATTTTGAAAGAGTGAAAGGGCTTACGTTCGAAGTTCCTATAGGCATGCTTTCTATGCGTTAACTGATTTAGACCTTTTAAACAAGAGTACTGTAGACGTGCTATTTATATGCAACTATGTTGTTAGGCCTAGTTGTTTGCCTAATGACATTATTGTATGCAGAAGTACGAATCCCTTTTCTACATGCTTAGTTGTTAAGCCTAATTGTTTGCCTAATGTCATTATTAGATGCAGAAATGCAAATCCCTATAGGCATGGTATCTAGATGCTTAATTGCAGAAATCGAATGTTAAATCCTATAGACATGCTTTCTACGCGTGGAGTTGCACAAATCAGAAATAACTCCCTACAGGCATGTTTTCTACCCTTAGTGCATAAAAGTAAACCCCCTCCTTTTTTACTAAATCCCCATGAGTTTATACAAATTATTACAGCCCAAAAAGAAATAAAACTGAAATTAAAAATACATCAGGAATCATCAGCTACATCCGAACAACCTAATTCAGACTTAATGTCTAATAATATGAGATTGAGCCACTTCCGAGATCCAGATTTCCAAGCCTTCTCTCATCTAGGGTATTTCAGAGATCCAAGGGGTTTCAAGAACCCTAGGCAGTGCTTACACCCAAAATGCTAATCAGAATAAATTGTAGTGCAGTGTGGAAGGGCCAACCCTCAGGTGTCCAAGTTCAGAGGGAGCTCAGGGGTCCCAAGGCAAGGCTCACAAGAGCGGGGCAGAACTTAAGTTCTAAGAATGAGTGCAAGTGCAATAGAGAGGGGTAGGGAATGCCAAGGTAGGCTGGTGGTCATGCCCAGCCATAAGGTAGACTGGCACACCCCTGACCAAACATGTTGGCCAAACATTAGAGAGTAAGGACCTATTGAAGGTCAAGCTATGGCCTGGACAGTAATTAGAATACTGTCAGGCCAAAGCTTTAACTCAGCACACATAGTAAGGGAATGGGGATGGGAAATTGAAAAAAGCATAGGGCCCAACTGGAGTTCATATCCATGGACAATAACTTTAAATATATTTCCATGTTTTTGAACCATAACTTAAAGCACATAAGGGGATATAGGGATGGGATTCATTACAAGAAGTGAGCAGAACATAAGCACATTGCACAAAGATTAAATCTTCAGACATGAAAGTAAACATAGACATAAGGACTGGTAAGTAAACACATTGGAGTTGGGACTAGAAATAAAACTAGGACATACCAGTTTCAGAAAGCAAAGAGAGCAGAAATCTTGTAACAGGACACAGTACAAATAGCAAGAGTATACTTATGCGTGTGAGTGTGATTTCAAAAAAAAGACTCGAGTGTATGTCCTGTGTGAAGTGCAGAAGGGCAGCCCCTTTTATAGTGTAGAGAAACAAATAAAGAAGGCCAGGATCTGTTGAGAAACAAATCGAATCACACATAGAGATGAGAAGGCAAGTCAATGAAAACAGACTCAAGGATCTGTTTCAAAGCCTCATGAGAAACAAACAAATGTGATAGCATGTTTGAAATAATCAAAGAAAGAAAATTGATTTAAGGCATGAAGAACATATTTTAAAAAAACTCGAAACTTAAGCAAGTTCAGGAGAGAAGGAGTAATACAAACTTAAGAAGCAGTTGATGAAACATTCTTAGTAAGAACATAACAGAGTCCAGTAGAGCAAACAAAATTAAAGAATTTACAGTAAACACATATAGTAGAGGAGGAAGGAAAATATAGTAGAGATAACATGCGAGCCTAGTTTGAGTCACAGTAAGAAGAATCATCCTTAATAGAAGGAAAGACGGAAGAGCAAACACATGCGTAGTAAAAAAAGAAAACATACGAGCATAACATAGACAGGCACACATAAAAAAAAAAGAACAGAAAGAATCAAAAAGACTTTTTGGAAAACTTTCAGAAACCCTAAATTGAAACCAAGCGAGTTTTGAAAGGAAAATTTGGGGAAAACACTTAAAAGAGGTTCATAGAACACCGATATAGCATAGATCTAAGAAAACAAATAGAGAAGAACCTCGAATGACTTATGGTTTCTAAGAAACCCTAGAAACGAGAAGGTCTTGGAAGAACAAGTCAGATCCTGGGTCGAAGAGGTCAGGAATCATGCCTCTAATGCTTGAATATGCCGGAGCATGGCCGGAGAGGCCATAGAACTACAGATCTGAGAAGATCTGAAAAGAGAACCATCATAGTCAACCTTCAAAACCTCAAACACCCAAGGTATAATGGTGGAGAGGGGTGAGTACAGACCATCCATGGCCTGAGAAGCCATGGATTCCGGTGAAAACATGGTGAAATAAGGTAGGAGGAGGCTAGGGTTTCGAAGAGCTGTTGAGAGGATTTGAGAGAGTTTTGGGATTCAAAGGCGGCGGATCAGGTAAGAATGAGTGATTAGGGTAGGTCATTGGGGGTTAAAAATGGTAAGGGAGATTTATGGTCGTTGATCAAAATGATCAACGGCCTGGATCAATAATGGGAACCTGGCGGGTTTTAAAACTGGGTCGGGGCCGGGTAAGAATAAAATTGGGCTGATTTAATTGGGGTAGAATTGGGTTGATTTAAGGGCTACAATTGAAATGTAAAATAGGCTTTAATTGAAATAAATGTTGCTAAATGTTAAATAGCCAATTTTTCCCTTTTTATTTTATAAAAATAGTAATAATAATTTTAAAAGCAAATTAAAAATATTGAGAAAACAAATACTATATGAATATTTATTTAAAAATGCTGGAAATAATTTTATAATTAAAAAAATACTACTAATCGTAAAATAGGCTATAATTGCAATTACATGCAATTTAACTTTAAAAATACCAAATAAATTCTTCAAAATATGAAAAAATCACCTTAATTATATTTTGGTGTAAATATGAGAACAAAATAAGTTATTCACCCAAAATGATAATTTTGGAAATAATTACTGGATTTTGTTGTATTAAAATAGACAATCAATTGGTTTAAAAAATAAAAAAAATACCAAAACTTTTGGGTGTGCTTATATATGCACATATATGCTATTCTAAAAATATTTTGGGTAGAAAAATACGTAGGAAAAAATTGGGTATCAACACCAGGGAGCTGGGCTGGTATGCCTCACTTTGTGGTCGTTATTCTCTGAACGATTTTGTACGGCCCGACATACCTCAGACTCAATTTCTCTTTCTTCCCGAACCGCATTATACTGTTCATGGGAGAAACTTTCAAGAATACCCGATCATCTTCTTTGAACTCCAAATCTCTTCGACGAACATCCGAATAGGACTCTTGATGACTTTGAGCAGTTTTCAACCGCTCCTTGATGATCTTAACCTTTTCCATAGCTTGATGCATGAGGTCTAGTCCTATCAACTTGGCTTCCCCAATCTTGAACCGCCCAATGGGAGATCTACATCTCCTACCATACAATGCCTCAAATGGTGTCATCTGAATACTAGCTAGAAAGTTGTCATTAAAAGCAAACTCTATGAGTGGCAAATGATCATCTGAGCTACCTTTGAAGTCAAGAATGCAAGCATGCAACATATCACGGAATCCGGGGTTTTTTGGAAAAAAAAATTTACGTGGCCTTACATCCTAATTCTTTTAATAAATACGAAGTTCCAACAAAAACTTTAAAATCTCAAATTCCTTCTCTCTTCTTCTCAAGGCAAATAATAAACGTAAATCGAATAACAATATAAACAAGGCATGGTATAAACTTAAAATTACCCGGACATAGGCATAACTAGTAGCTACATACGGACTCTCATCACCTCGTGCGTAGGTAGACCCCATAAATAGAAGCACATATTAATTTAGTTCACCTATGTGGTTAATTCCCTCTTACAAGGTTAGAAAAAAGACTTACCTCGCTCCGAAATTCCATAGCCGGCTCCTAAGCCCTTCCAATAACTCAAACCGATGTCCGACGCTCCAAAACTAGTCAATAAATGTGTAAACCCATAAATATATACTCTAATATTCATTATAATTTAATTTATTACAATTCCCAGCTCTGCTTGAAAAGTAAATAAAAATTACCCTCAGGCCCACATGCCCGAATTCCAAAATATTTCGAAGATAAACATTACCTATAATCCCACAAACTCAAATATATAGTTTATCAATCCCGTGCCCAAATTCGTAGTCAAAAATCCAAAAATACTAATTTTTGTGTTTTTCTTCAAAATTCCATATTTCTACAAATTTTCCTGTCTAAATCCGTATATAAACCTTGTATTTAACTCACAATTAATAGAAATCACTTACCTCTTGATGATGATGGAACCTCTCTAAAAAATTCTCTAAAAATTGCCTAAGTCCAAGTGGGAAATGAGCTAAGTCTAGGAATAAAAAGCCCTTGGCTCCAATCGCAAATGGCGCATTTGCAACAGGTGGTTTGCAAATGCAAATAAAGCATTGTGATCACGCCCAACTATGCCTTATAAAAAGGACTCTGCGGACGTTGCAAATATAACCCGAGTATTACGCCCAGGGTCGACCACAGAGAGTTAACCTATCAACCACTATCTTCAAATTCACTAATTCTTCAAGAACCAGTTTCCCAAATATTCAAATCTCAGTTGAATGTTCTTTAACAACTACGCTTGCAAGTAACTAAATAGCT
>MDKF010688888.1:0-21866 GCA_026770625.1 Nicotiana glauca
GTCACTTGAGTTTGAATGCTTAAAAATGAAGATTTAAGTTGTAGTTGTTTTTCCGTCCAGGCTTCAATTTGGGGCTAGTTGATTTGCGGATGTGAGGTGTAAATAGGGCCCTCTTTTCAGGGCCCAACAATCCCACATATTGAGTGTGTGAGATATGCCCGCAGAAAAGTATTTTAAAGCAATTTCTTTTCAAAAGTTTTTTTTGGGTTGTGATGCAAACTGATTAAGGCTTCATTCTCTTTATTTCTTTAGAAATAGGTAGAAAATTGTAGTCACTTTAGGTTGACTTTTTATTAAAATAATGAGACGAGCCTCGCCGTGTCAAATTTACAATTGCGGGGCCCTCAAATAAATTGCTACATAAAAACACTTAGAATTCGGGAGGATCGTTTAACAAATTTCATGGTCTTCCCCAAAGATAATTAACATGTAGTTGCTTTTAGGCGCGATTTATAATAATATTACTTGCTTAAATACGAGTGCATATTTATTTTGTAATTCGTATAAAATTTAATAATAAAAGCGAATTATTAATGAACGCACATAAAAATGGAATATATATATAGAAATAAGATAAAAAATAAATACAACAGTTGAGCGACCGTGCTAGAACCACGGAATTCGGAAATACCTAACACCTTCTCCCGGATTAACAGAATTCCTTATCCGGATTTCTGATTCGCAGACTGTTAACAGAGTCATATTTCCTCGGTTCGGGATTCAACCGGTGACTTGGGACACCACTAATCTTCCAAGTGGCGACTCTGAAATAGAAATAATAAATCTCGTTTCGATTGTCCTTAAAGTGGAAAAACTCCTTTACTATGCCCTTCACGGGGTGTAGGCGGTAAAAAGGAGGTGTGACAATGCAGATAATGCAGATGTAGACAATGCTTAGTATCGAAAGAAAGAAAGGTAGCCTTATGCAATGCAAGAAAATAAAATGACGGATAGTAGTGAGATTTCTTAGCTGATAGCTGATTACGATATCGTGACTATCGAGGAAGTTGTATGTGGATAACAATTATGAGCAAGTGATGATTATGAGAAGTTGCATTTTGATAAAGTATGCGTACATAAATTTTCCTAACCATATTGTAAGTCGAGTGCCTGCATCTAAAGAAAATCATGAGTTTTGTAAAAAGAGGGGAAATGCTAGTTCATTTTCCCCTGGCTTCCGGTGTTGCGTATCATTGGGGTAGCGTCGCTAAACAATAACAATTTGAACAACAATTATGCATGATTTAGTAAATATAACGTAAGTAGAAAATAGTTTTCTTTAGATGAACTAACGACTGCGACGTGGTTCGAGACATTGCAACCTCTCTTGCTCCAGAATTTTGAGGGTCCTCCTCAAAATTCTGCCTCAGTTTACTGGACTGTCACTTCTAACGACTGCGCTGAACGGCTGAAAAAATCAATTTCGGAATTTTGAGGGTCCTCCTCAAAATTCTGCCCCAGTTTACTGAGGTGGCATTCCTGGCGATGAGCGGCTGAAAACTAACTTCGGAATTTTGAGGGTCCTCCTCAAAATTCTGCCCCAGTTCCAATAGCAGGGGGAACATGGAGTTTTTATTAAATTGTGACCGAACCTATAGGGCTGCCTACGTATCCACTCTTAAACGGGAATCAGGTCAGGTGTAGTTCAAATTACATCATAAAGGGAAACATAAATGGTTACACATAGTATCGTTTCACTGTATCTGAATTGATGGGCTTTGGCCAGACTTCTTCGTCCATTTCTGCAAGAATAAGGGCTCCTCCGGTTAGAACCCGGTGAACCATGTACGGACCCTGCCAGTTGGGAGAGAATTTCCCCTTGGCTTCATCTTGATGTGGGAATATTTTCTTCAACACTAGTTGCCCCGGTGTAAACTTCCTTAGTTTAACTCTTTTGTTGATGGCTCTGGACATTCTGTTCTGATACAACTGACCATGGCAAACTGCATTCATCCTCTTCCCATCTGTAAGGGCTAACTGCTCGTAGCGACCTTTTACCCATTCTGCATCATCCAATTTTGCTTCTTGTATGATCCTTAGGGAGGGAATCTCTACCTCGGCGAGGACGACCGTATCTGTACCATAAACCAGCATGTAGGGAGTTGCTCCGGTCGATGTGCAGACCGTGGTGCGGTATCCTAGTAAGGCAAATGATAACTTCTCATGCCATTGTTTGTGACTTTCGACCATCTTTCTTAGTATCTTCTTGATATTCTTGTTGGCTGCCTCTACAGCTCCATTCATCTGAGGCCTATAGGATGTAGAGTTCTTGTGTTTGATCTTGCATGTCTCACACATTGCTTTCATCAAGTTGCTATTGAGATTGGAACCATTATCGGTGATGATTGATTCCGAAATTCCAAATCGGCAAACAATACGGTCACAGACGAAATCCGTCACGACTTTCTTAGTCACTGCCTTGTATGATGCTGCTTCAACTCATTTAGTAAAATAATCAATTGCCACCAGGATAAATCTGTGCCCGTCTTTGTGAATCTTTTCCTTAACTCCTGGATGTGATACAAGTAGGGAAGTATCTTAGATTTCTTGGTTGCCCACTCTTCTCGAACCTGATGTATGAGCAAGTCTGAATCCCCGATCACTAGCAACTCTTGAATGTTCATGATGGCCATCTTGAGCCCCAGGATGCAAGCTTCATATTCAGCCATATTATTTGTGCAAGGGAACCTGAGCTTGGCAGGTACCGGGTAATGCTGGCCGATTTCTGATACTAGGACTGCTCCTATGCCAACTCCTTTGAAATTTGCGGCTTCGTCGAAAAAACAACCTCCAACCATCGTAGGATTATGCAATATCTTCTCCTACAAAGGAAACCTCTTTGTCAAGAAGATACGTTTTTAGGGGTTCATATTCTCCGCCAACAGGATTCTCTGCAAGGTGATCTGCTATGGCTTGGCCCTTGATTGCTTTCTGAGTCACGTAAATAATGTCGAATTCACTTAGCAAGATTTGCCACTTGGCGAGCTTACCAGTGGGCATGGGCTTCTGGAAGATATACTTCAGCGGGTCCATCCTTGATATGAGATAAGTATTGTAGGCACAAAAATAATGCCTCAAATTTCTGAGCTACCCAAGTTAGAGCACAACAGGTGCGCTCTAATAAATAATATCGGGCCTCGTACGGGGTGAACTTTACTGAGATAGTAGATTGCTTGCTCCTTCCTCCTCGTTTCATCATGCTGTCCCAGAACACAACCGAATGCTCCATCCAACACCGCGAGATAAAGTAATAGAGGCCTTCCTGGCTCGGGCGGAACCAAGACTGGTGGCGTTGACAGGTATTCCTTGATTTTGTCAAAGGCTTTCTGACAATCGTCAGTCCATTTAGTAGTAACGTCTTTCTTTAACATTTTAAAGATGGGTTTACAAATGACCGTGGACTGAGCTATGAACCGGCTGATATAGTTGAGTCTTCCCAAAGAAACTCATCACGTCCTTCTTGTTCTTTGGCGGTGGCAATTCTTGAATGGCTTTGACTTTTGATGGGTCCAATTCTATTCCTCGACGACTCACGATGAAACCCAATAATTTTCCAGCAGGAACCCCAAATGCACACTTGGCGGGATTTAGTTTCAGATTATACCTCCTCAGCCGGTTGAAGAACTTTCTCAGATCTTCCATATGATTAGTGGCTTTCTTGGATTTGATGATGATGTCATCCACGTATACCTCGATCTCCTTGTGTATCATGTCGTGAAATATAGTAGTCATGGCTCTCATATAGGTGGCGCTATCATTCTTCAACCCAAACGGCATCATTTTGTAACAATACATTCCCCAAGGCGTGATGAAAGCCGTTTTCTCTACATCTTCCTCATCCATCCATATCTGATGATAGTCGACGAAATAATCGACTAAAGACTGCAACTCATGCTTGGCGTAGTTGTCGATAAGAATGTATATGTTTGGCAAGGGGAAGTCGTCTTTGGGACTGGCCCGGTTAAGATCCCGGTAGTCGACACAAATTCTAACTTTCCCATCTTTCTTTGGTACTGGCACGATGTTGGCTAACCATGTTGGATATTCCACTACCCTGAGAACCTTAGCTTTGACTTGCTTAGTAACCTCTTCTTTGATTTCCAAACTCATGTCGGGTTTGAATTTCCTGAGCTTCTGTTTTACCGGCGGACAGGTTGGATCTGTTGGCAGTTTGTGAGCTACAATGGACGTGCTGAGACCGGTCATATCATCATACGACCAGGGGAATATGTCCTCATATTCCTTTAAAAATTTCGTATATTCTTCCTTTTCTGACGGTGATAGGTGAACACTGATGCGAGTTTCTTTGACATTTTTTGTATCTCCCAAATTAACGACCTCAGTTTCTTCCAGGTTAGACTTAGGTATATTCTCAAAATTCTCAACCTTTCTGACGACCTCTTCAGGTATTTCATCTTCTTCTGAGTCTATGTCCTTTTGTTGCATTGTTTTATTGCAAGTCACAATCGTTGGTTCATCATCAAAGTAAGTAATAGTAATGCTGTGCAAAAAATAAAGTAAATGGTAGAGAAAAATAATAAGAGCGAGATATACGATAAACTGAAATGCTTTGATTAAATTCATAATTGTTTGAAACATCGGAGCTCTTTTCGAAATTAAAGACAATGCAGAAAGAAAATCAACTAGTAAAATAAAATAAAATGCAATGCATGGTGCTTTTGTTTAGCCTTGCTACCTCGAAGCCTTCCGGGCCCTGACAGTTCAATTGACCAATTGCTGAGGCGGTCTCCTCGGTTCACCGCTTGTATGGAAGGGCCTTCCTCCCCTTCCTCCTCGAAAAGAACACAACAGTCCATATCATCATCCTCCAGAAACAGATTCTTCATGGCTGCCAACGCTTCATCTTCCTCTGACCCATATATAGTATATGCCGGTTGGAAGGTTTGCTCCAGGCTAGGTATCGGAATTTCTAATGGATAGTAGCGGTCGCGCCATGGTTGTGACCAACTCTGGAATTCTTCCCAAGTATAACTGTACCTTAAGCCAAATGTAGTACCATGCTTCTTTAGTTTAATGGGCTTAGTGATCCCCTGGAGATTTTTACCGAGTCCCTTTCCAGGCTCGTACCTACACCAATTCAGGATACTTTTGATCTTGTTATCCTACCACTTATCCTTATCTACAGCGTTGACCCTTTCGATGTGGTGGTATGTTTCTCCGCCTATTCTCCTTCTGCCTCCAATCATTGGGATGGTCTGACGACTATATATGGGGTTACTACCATCGCCATGAATAATCACCTCCTGGTGATTCCATTCGAACTTCACTGCCTGATGCAGGATCGATGCTACGGATCCACCAACGTGGATCCAGGGTCGTCCTAACAGCAGGTTGTATGATGCCGGGACATCTGTCATTTGAAAGTCGATGTCGAACCATGTTGGCCCCATTTGTAAGCATAGGCTGATTTCTCCAATAGTAGATCTCTGGGACCCATCGAAGGCCTTGACATTGATAGCCCCATCTTTGATCTCGTGCAGGCTTTTCCCCAAGGTTCTGAGAGTTATCAGTGGATAGATGTTGAGGCTGGATCCTCCATCGATCAGGACTCTAGTGATGAAATAATCCTCGCATTGCATGGTGATGTGCAGTGCCTTGTTGTGACTTAGTCCTTCTGGCGGCAACTCATCTTCGTGGAAGGTGATTTTATGGCTCTCCAGCACTTGCCCTACCATATTTGCCATTTCACCTCCAGTTATGTTGTTGGGCACATAAGCGTCACTCAGTATCTTCATGAGGGCATTTTTGTGAGCGTTAGAGCTCTGTAGAAGAGCTAGGATAGAGATATGTGCTGGTGTTTTGTTCAACTGCTCAGCGACCGAGTACTCCTTAGCTTGTATTTTTCTCCAAAGATTGTCGGGCCTAGTTTTAATAGGCCGTCCTGGGGCTTGCTTACTGTACTCAGCTAAGTGTTCTGGGGTGTAAACCCTCCCTGTTCTGGTCATTCCTTGTGCGATAATTGTTTCTCCTGTCTTGGTCTTCCCTTTCCTCCTAGCTTCGGCAGTGTAATCCCAGGGTATGGCATTTGAGTGGAACGGTGTTATGTCCAACATTGTCACAGAAATAGGTAGCCTTGGTGGTAACACAACAACTTCAAAGGGTGCAGGTGCTTTTGGAACTCCAAATTCAACCTCAGTTGGCCCAAGCGCCTTTGCAGAAGGAGGCACTTCAAATTCGAGAGGTATAGACATGTTTACTTCATCGTCCCTGGAGGGCTGATTCTGCACAACAATTGGGTTAAGTATAACCGTTGGTTTCTTTGGTTCATCACCTTCTACAATCAAACATATCGACCCTTTGGGGTCCCAATCATCTTCGATCTCGATCATGTGAATGTCTCCACCTTTGTGGTCAGGCAGAGGGTTATTGCGAACATTAGGAGCAGACTCATTTGCTAATATGACCTTATTGTCGATTAGGGTTTGAATCTTGTCCTTCAATGAACGGCACTCATCAAGGGTGTGTCCCTTTATGCCAGAATGGTACGCACATGTCTTATTGGGGTTGACCCACTGGGAAGGATTTTTTGGAGTTTTGGCTGGGATAAGAGTGACGTAACCAGCGGCTTTAAGTCTCTCGTATAACTGGTCAATTTATTTAGTGATGGCTGTGTATTGTCTGGGAGGTGTGCGGTCAAAATTTGGCCTGGGTCTAGGGAAATTTTGATGGGTGGGAGGTTATTGGTAGTGAGAGGGTTGAGCATTATAAGCTTAATAAACATGTGCTGGTTGAGAGTATCTGGGTGAGGTGGGTTGATATGTGAGAGATGGAGAGGATTGGTAAACGGGAGGTGGATTTTGATATGAGGGTACGGGTGCTTGGTAATTCGGGATGGGCTGATATGTAAGTGGAGGTAATGGGTAGGCGTGGTATTTTGGTGGTGATTTGGCTCCCTGTGCGACCATTACGGCACTCACATCTTTCTTCTTGGATGTGACACCAGACTGTAAAGCCTTATTGGTGGCCTGTAACCATACCATTCATAATGCCCTCTTCGATTCTTTCTCCCAGTTTGATGGTATCGGAGAACTTCTGACCCTCGATCAGCATCAACCTCTCGCAATATTGGGGTTCCTGAGCCCGGACGAAGAATCTATTCATATGTTCTTCTTCTAGGGCCAACCTGACCTTTGCAGCTTCTGACCTCCAACGAGTAGCATACCCGCAGAATGTTTCGGTGGGCTTCTTCTTCAAATTCTGTATGTAGAATACATCCGGTGCATTTTCTGTATTGAATCGGAATCTATCCATAAAATCTGAGGCCATGCCTACCCAACTTGTCCATTTCTTGGGGTCCTGACTTATGTACCAGGATAAAGCATCTCCCTTCAGACTTCTCATGAAGAGCTTCATACGGATCTTCTCATCCTTTTCGACTCCAACCAGCTTATCACAATATGTCCTCAGGTGGACTCTGGGATCTCCTGTTCCATCAAATATTTCGAACTTGGGAGGTTTGTACCCCTCCGGAAGTTCAACATATGGCTTAATGCAGAGGTCTTCATAATTTAACCCCTCGATACCTTTGTTACCTTCCACGCCCTGGACTCGGCTGGTTAATTTCTTGAGTTCTGCCACTAAGTTCCTGATAAGGGAGTCTTTGTCATCAGACTCAGGTGCATTTGAGATTGGTTGAGTATAGCGGGGTACAGTATCCATATAAATAAGAGTGTTGTGGAGATGGTCATTTGTGGTGTTCACTGGCTCGGGAATGAGTAGTGGAGTGTTGTTGGGAGTGTGGCATATGTTGCAGTGTTGAGTATGAGTGGGTTGTATCTATGGTTGTAGGGCGTTTTGTAGAGGTGAGGGATTCTGGGTGTTGACATCAGGAGCGGTGAGAGAAAATGACAGGTTTGCCAAATTCCGAACCTGATCCAGTTCTTCTCGGAATTTCAACAGTTTTTGCTCAAGTTGGGTAGCAGTTTCCTTAGCAACCAGGGTACCCTGAGGGATCTCGATCTTCTTTCTGGGGCTTGGATCTCCCATTCTACCTTTGTTCTTATTTCGGATAGGACTCGGAGGAGGAGGAGGTGGAGAGCCCTTGGATATTGTGGAGTATGAATATAGTGCCAGAATGCACGAACTAACCTTTGGGGAGAGGAATACAAAATAAAAGAAAAACAAAAGGTAATAAGTTAGTGCAGGTTATGAGAAAAAATATTGCAGTATTTAAACACATTGTGCGAAAATGTAAATCATGTCCTAATTTTGGTGCCTCGTTGTGCCCGAGGTAGGCCTAGCGACAAATAGTTTTGGAGAACTTATAATGCTAAATGCCTCATTTTATTGATAAAAAATAAGACGAATCCAAAACGACGCTAAATATTAGAAAGTAAAATTTCACTAGTGACCATTAGCCTCATTACATAAAGAATAAAAGGACTCCTAACTAATTGGTCCCAGAAGGACCTTCCCCAGATTGGCATCTTCGTCTCCCTCGAACATCTTCACCAGTTCGCGTAGTCCTAGCAGCAAATAAGCTCGGGCCAGATGTCCGCCTGTATTTCTTTCAGCGTTTTGACAATCGTCAATTCTCTTGATGAATTTTCCTTCCGGTTCCACTAGACCCCTCTCCAAATACCCTAGTCGCTTGTTGGCGCTGACAACCATATCTTTCCACTCCTCGATCAACTTCTGATGGGCTTCTTGTATTTCCCGATGCTCACTTTCACACTCTCAAATTCTCTTGCGCAGTTGATTATACTTAACCCGTGCTTCAGCGTGCTCGTCGATAATTCTATGACCTCGAGCGAACCCGGGCTGACCCATGCCATTGTCTTCCAACCAACCCAAATAGTGCGGCACACAACCGGCGTGATACCTGTCTGGATCAATAGATTCTTTCCCCAAAATGAGTTTGCAGTGCCACAAATGCTGAGCTTGGCACCTGTGAGGGCTATCATCGTCCTGGAAATCTGCCCTGAAATGACTCATTTTGTCGACCCTTGGTATGATTTGCTTTCTTCCTGCCTGCCTCATAGCTCGGAGAGGAACGTAAGGGTAAGTTCCTCTCAAACCAATTAGTATGATAAATGGCGCGTCTTGGGATAGAACAATGAACTCATCCGTGGGGAACCACCCGACCATCCATTGCACATGGTCTTCTTTCAGATTTTCAAATAATTCTACCCATCCTCGGGCGTCCTCTGGCTGAGCGAACATTTTAGGCATATAATTCATACGCCTTGGTTGATGGAAGGCGATGTGATCATCCCAGTTTTTGTGAAGGATTTTTGTCGGTATTCTCTTTTCTGGAGGTGTTCCATGAGCCAGAGCTGAAGTAATCAGTTGCAACCCTCAAAATGACTGCCCTATTGCTGATAGTTGTCCAAGGCACGGTATATCCCAGTAATGATCATGGGCACTATGTTGAAAGTCTGCCCGCCAATTCCTTCCATCAAGGTCTTGGTTACCATGGCCAGTCTGGTGTGGATCCTAGCCTTCTTCATAGGGAACACCATCATTCCCAAAAAGCAAAACATAAAAACGAAGACCCTTCTATGGACATGCCCCAATGAGGTGACGGCGAACTCATCTGGATATGTACGGTATGACGTGCAATGGTCGTACCTCTCCTACAGATAGTCGAATGGGATGTGAGAGTCTTTCAAGCATGTTAAGTCTGGGTTCTTCTTCAGTCCCATCATCTTAAGGAAACCCCTTCCTTTGCGATTCTCTGGCATAAGCAAACCCGGAGTCTCCCAAGGAATACCAGCCAAACCTCTTATTTCTTCGAGCAAAGGAGTCATTTCAAGGTCCCCGAAGCGGAACACGGACTTGTCGCTATCTCAGAACAATGTTGTAGCCTCTATGATCCTATTGTTAGGCTGGATTTCTAGAAGAGAAGGCAGATTCCCCAAGTTCTTGCGGATGAGTGTCTAATCACTGGAGTGGAGGTCTTTCCACCAATTCAGCAGCCCTGGATGAATGTTGGTTACCATGCCAAATCTGCGGACTTCGTGCCTCATTTTATGCAAAACAAAGCGTTAGGCCCTTACCCCCCACCGAACTCGACTATTTAAATTAATAATTAGCATAGCAAGCACTTTAGTTCTCCAAAATAAATGCACAGAACGTGGAGGTGTCCGTTTGGGTTTCAAGGAAACCCGATGGACTTTGGACAAGGCTATCTTAATGAGTCATTATGTGGACAACATAACTGACTCGGCTAGGTTTGACCATGATGCATGTACAGTTTAAACGGAGTAAGGTTTCTATTGGGGTATTAGACAGTTACCCTTGAGCGGACAACTCAAGAGGGAAAGGCACGGAATCGTCCGCTGCACCGCTGATCGACTGGTTTACCGCAAATATGCCTTTGCCAAATTTAGGGGGTGATAGTATTGGAAGAGCGCAACTACTCATTATAAGCGTTGCTATAGTATTTGTTTGGCACGAGTGGAATATGATGTTGAAGATGCAGTTTACAAGAATGAAACAAATTGACATGTATTTTCACGTTCATACAATGAAGTTTACAATAATTTCTCAAAATTACAACATCATTGACGAGAAAAGCGATAAATGAAAGTAATTAAAGAAAAAGAAACAAAAGAAACAAGTCAGTTTCAAATAAAGGCATTAAACAAAAGCAATAAAAGAAAGCAATAAAGTCACATATAACATGCAATGGTAAAAGCCTAAAGAATCCCCAGCAGAGTCGCCATGTTGTCGACGCCCCCTTTTTCTCTCCCTCCAAAGAGCGAGAAATCAGGTTTATGACATTTTAGGAAAGACAACTCTATTCCCGTTTGGGAATTGGGTTTTGGATTTGGAGAGTTGCCACCTAACGATTATAGTGCATTAGGACACTTTAAGAAAGAATTTAAGATGAAAAACCAGAGTTCGGGTAAAGGCTAGAAATTATCTCGAGAGGAAGGTGTTAGGCACCCCTCAAGATCCACTAGTGTGGTTCCTGGCCATGCTACAATTGTGGCTTTAAATACAAACAACAAGTAGACAAGCAAGCATTGCAAATACGAGGAAAATTTCACATAACGGTTGCAAATAAAAAGTACAAAAGGGTTTAAAGAGTGCTGAAACTTGGAAGAAAGTAGTTTTATAATTAAAGAAAAGATACACGAGTAAAGGGGAAGGGGTCGAATAATTGATGCAAGTAACTTGAAAAAGAAGTGAAAGAGGCGGAAGTTTAAGGAGAAACAATAGCAAAATTCAAACCATTAAAAGAGAGATTTTTCATAATAGGTGCAAAGAATTGAAGTAAAGAAGAGGTTAAAGAAACTGAAAACTGAAAAACTTTTAAAATTCTGAAAAAAGTAAAATAATAAAGAGGGAGGGGGTCCTAGGTTTATAAATCACATGGATCATCTGCACAACACCGGTACCCAATTGTACGCATAGTGTTATCGTGTGATCATCATCTTCATGTCTACCCTTCCCACTCTGTTAAGGTATTAAAGCACGGAATAGTATCGTTACTTATTGCATGCTATTACCCGTCCCAATCCTATCAGTCCCGGAGGCAAATGGACTACTAATCCTAAAGGGAGAGGGGTTTGGAGGCTTTTAGAAGTTTTTTAAAGGACAAAATGCTAAGGCGTCAATCAAAAACACGTAATGCAAATAAAGGGGAAAGCAAGCAAGCAGATAGGGCTCAGATACGCCTCCATAAATCAGATAAACGTCATAGAGTTTAGCTTGTCTTACACGTAATGATTTGGTCTTAATTAAATAATGCGACGAGCGGACTGGTTCAACGTATATTTTTAGACGGAAAGTCTACATTAGGCTCGCTCGAATATAGTTGACTAAAACCGATCTGATTAATTAATTAATCCTTTTGTCTAAGTGTTGGATAGAACTAGGCGTGATATCTACTGATTTTAGAAAAAGATGCAAACTGATTATAGAAAAAAGGTTACCAAGTTTTAACAAAACAATAATAGTTCAACAGTTGATATTGCTTTTAACGAATGAGACCATTCGGATTCGAGATTTCCTATAGGCATGCTTTCTATATGTTTGCTGGTTTTGACACCTTTTTAGACGTTAATAGAAGTCCTATGAGCATAATATCTATATGCAACTTTTATTATTAAACCTACAACTATTTGCCTGATGACGTTTATATATGCAGGAATGCAGAGTCCTATAGACAGTATTTCTATATGTGAATTTGCAGGACTATTAGAGGTTAATCCTATAGACAGGATATCTATATGTGTAGGATATCTATGTGAATTTGCAGGACAATTAGAAGTTAATCCTATAGGCAGGATATCTATGTGAATTTGCAGGACAATTAGAAGTTAATCCTATAGGCAAGATATCTATGTGGGAAGTTGCAGAAATCAGAAGTTAACCCTATAGGTATGATTTCTATGCGTGAAGTTGCAGAAATCAGAAGTTAACCCTATATGTAGGATTTCTATGTGTGAGTTGCAAAAATCAGAAGTTAACCCTATAGGCATGATTTCTACCGTGGAGTTGCACAAATCATAATAAATTCCTATATGCATGATTTCTACCCTGAGTGCATAAAAATAAACCCCATCCCTTTTTTTTAACTAAATCCCCGAGTTTATACAAGTTATTACAGCCCAAAAGAAATAAAACTGGAATTACAAAGTACACCAGGAATCGTCAGCTACATCCGAATAGCCTAATTCAGGCTTAATGTCCAATGATATGAGATTGAGCCACTTCCGAGATCCAGATTTCCAAGCCTTCTCTCATCTAGGGTGTTTCAGAGATCCAAGAGATTTCAGGAACCCCAGGCAATGCATACACCCAAGATGTTAATCAGAAAATTGAGTTGTGCAGTGTGGAAGGGTCAGCCCTTATGTGTCCAAGTTCAGAGGGAGCTCAAGGGTCCCAAGGCAAGGCTCACACAACAGGGGGTAGAACCTGGGTTCTAAGAGTGAGTGCAGGTGCAATAAAAAGGGGTAGGGAATAACCAGGCAGGCTGGTGGTCATGCCCAGCCATAAAGTAGACTGGCACACCCCTGACCAAACCTGTTGGCCAAACATTTAGAGAGTAAAGACCTACTGGAGGTCAAGCTATGGCCTGAGCAATAACTAGAATACTGTCAGGCCAAAGCTGTTACTCAACACACACAATAAGGGAATAGGGATGGGAAATTGACAAAGCTTAGGGCCCAAAGGGTCCAGTTCATTTCCATGGACAATAACTTCCAATATTGCCATGTTTCTTAACCATAACGTAAATCATATAAAGGGATATGAGGGTTTGGGATTCATAAGGTAGCAAGTAAATAACACACGACTGACAGAGTGCACACATAGATAAACATTAATTTACAAGGGAAAGGGGACATATTACGGCATGTTAGTAACATATCTAGACGGCAGAAACATGAGCAGAATTAGACAGGAAAGAAAAACATGTTGTTGTTGAGGCTTGTAAATTAACTAGGACATACCAGTAGAGAAGAAAAGTGCAGAAAAGGTAGAGCAAACAAGAATCCACGGCCTAGCCTTGGCTTTCAGCCGGCTAGACAAAGCAACAACACAGGTAGCAGTAAAGAAACAGAGAGTTTTCACGTGTAAGTGTGTATTTTGAACTCAAGTTGTTCGTGTGTTCAAAGAAAAGAGAGTAGGGTATTTATAGTTTTGAAAACGAGTGAAGAATAAGGTAATAAGTAAAGTTTTAACACAAACATGGAAACAATCACAAGTCAGAATCAATTAACATAAGACTTCCCTTTAATCAAGGGATTATTGATCAAACAGATACTAACAGGGTCAAGATAAGGAAATAAAATCAGTCTTTAAGCAGAATGGTTGTTGCCACAAAAGGAGCAGTAAAATCATATAGTAAGGGATTAAGTCTAAGTACAGGAATGTAATTATTTTTGGAAAGGGTTTAGCAAGGCCAAACAAAGAGAAAGAATTAATTACCCCTTAACGGGCGAGTAAAAAATCAGAATTTCACGAAAGGAAAGGTTTTAAAATCAATTACGAGTTTGAAAAATCAATCACAGAAGGAACTTAGTATATATAAATGAATGCACAGGTAATAGACATGTGAAGCCAAGTTATGGCAAAATAACAACATATAGTAGTAACTAAAAAGAAGACATTCGAAGCATGATAGTCAAGTTTTCAGTGTTTAACAATAGAGAAAAAGATCAGAAGCATGCATAGAGTTGAGTGAAAACCATAGTTGAGTTTGACAGGTGGTAAGAACTCAGAACCAAAATGGTCACATGAAAAAGAGAATTGAAGCACATTGCAATTTCAACAGACGAGTTGTACAAACAACTTCAAAGAAATCGAATAGTCCCCAAAGAAAGTAGGGTTTTCTAAAATCAGTCGAGTTTAGAGGAGATAAGCAGACAAACAAATAAACTGATTCAGAATCACAGATAAACCCCAAAATATTAGGGCTTTCACCAAGCTAACTCAGATATGGAAGAAAGGTAAATCAAGCAAATATTAACAAACATAAACTCAAACAAAATCCCAAAATTAGGGTTTTCAACATGCTAACTCGGATAAAAAATAAGGTAAATCAAACGAATATTAACAAACAGACCAAGAAACTCAAACAAAATACCAAAAAAAAACTAGGGTTTTCAACATGCTAACTCAGATAGAAAACAACACAAACAAAATACAGTAAAGCATGTCGAGCATCAGAGAAGAGATTCGAAATAACTTAACATGAAACCCTAGTTGAAGAATAAAGAGTTTCTGAAAGCAAAAAGTTACAGAAACTTCGAGAAAAATGCATAGAAGGTTCACACACACATAGATCCGAAGCAGATCTAAAAATAAATCGAAGGAACCTTAGAGATTAGGGTTTCGTAAGAGACCCAAGTGTGAGAAAGGCTTTGGAAACCATCGATCTTAGCAGAAAAGTCAAAGATCGAGGTCGAATAGCCATGACTGGCTGGACAAAGGTTGAAGATGATTGGAGAACAGTCATCGAGCAAAGGCATGGTCAGAACCCTTCAAGATCTGGTCATAGGACCTTTAGAAACGAGCACGCAGAAGCCATGAGAGGCTAGTATAGGCCTTCGATAAGCCTGAGAAGCCATAGATTAGGGTTTCAATAAGAGGCAGTGGCTAGGGTTTGAGGTGAGTTGAGAGAGAGTTGAGAGAAGAGGGGATTCAGAGGCGGCGGTCGAGAAAAATTGAGGTAGGGTTTAGGGTAGTTTGAATTAAAAAAGGTAAGGGAAGATGGGAGATCAATGGATGGGATTAAACGGGTTAAATGGGGACCAGGTTGGGTATGAGAGGAAAGGGGTATGGATCGGGTTGCAAGTGGTAATTGGGCTGGGTATTTTGGGTTAATTGGGGATTAAATTAATGCTATATTTGCAATTGAAATGGCTATGTGTTAAATAGCCGATTTTCCCCTTTAATTTATATAAAAAAGTTAAAAAATGATTTTAAACAAATTAAAAGCATTTAACTAATTAATAATATGTAAAAATTAATCTGAAAATACTGGAAATAATTTTATAAGTGTAAAATGCCATTAATCACAATATAGGCTATAATTGCAATTGTGTGCCATTTAGCTTTAAAAATACCAAATAAATTCGTAAAAGTACGCAAAAATTACCTTAATTATATTTTGGTGTAAATGTGAGAATAAAATGAGTTATTCACTAAAAATGATAATTTTGAAAATAATTATTGGATTTTGTTGTATTAAAATGGGCAATAAAAGTGTTTAAAAATCATTAAAAATGCCAAAACTCTTGGGCGTGCTTATATATGCACAAATATGCTGTTTTGGAAGTATTTTGGGTATAAAAATATTTAGGAAAAAATTGGGTATCAAGAAGAATGGTAACACATCCCTTAACAACATTATTTATGAATGCAGGTTATTGATGAACAAGGCGAGAGTTCAAACAATCCAGCACAACTTTAGAGAGGCCAACAAACTAGCACACAAGCAGGCTAAGCATGCTGTTCATGGAAAGAATGGCACGGATCTTGAAATTATGTACTATCCACCATCATTTGTAACTGCTGTGTTATCCTCCGACTATGAAGATTCTATCCACCTAGTTAAAAACATTAGCAAAGATGCATGCACTAAGTTTGCATCATTTGGAAATAAAAATGTCATGCGCGACATTAGTAGTTTATGTAATAACCAAGTAGGTAATGTTCCTTTGGACAATGCTAATATGTAAACTCTATTTTATGATTTTATATATAATAGATCCCCACATATAAAAAAAAGACTTCACTTGGGAGATTACATTGTGTTTCTTGATGTTATTGTCTAAAATGGAGCATAAGAAGGTCACATTATGATCCTTAAGATGAATGTTGCCTTTAGAAATGAAACCACTCTACGAATTAGGTACATTTTAAGAGGACGACTTTAAGAAATTATCATTATTTCCATGTGATATTTTTTGTAGGTTTATGATACATGCAGTGACGGGTCCATATTTTTTATCAAGGAATATCAAAATATAAACAATCATAAATATTACAAGCTTTAATCTTTATCTAGTAAAATCTTGTAGCCTTTAATGTCATGACCTCATTTACTTTAAAGTTTATTGAGTTATTACAAAAAATATATTCTCTCCCTTTCGTATGATGAAGTTTAATTTGTTTGTGGGATTAAAAAAGTAAATAAAAATAATTATTGTTTTCTTATGTGCCGTTGTGCTTTAACAATCTGTATGGAACAAACCACTACAAAGTGTCATTGCTCATCGACATGCTTCTATGTAAATGCAATCAAAGCAAGTATGAAGATTGTATGGGGTCAAATTTGGCCCTCAATGTCTCTATGCCGAAGGGTATGCCCAATGAGCATACGTCAACTAAAGTAAGGGTACAACTTGGGCGTAAGGACAAAGGCGACGACAATTAAAACTTAGCGTCCTCGCTAGGGGGACGTCAACTACTTTTTGTACTTTTATGATTATTTCGAGGAAGGCCTCCTGCTATATAAAGGAGACCTTCCCATTGTAAAGGGGCATCAGTATTATTGTCAAATAATTCAACTCTTTTATTTTTCTCCTATTCTCTCTCTATCTCTACATCTAACGAACACTCATTCTCACGTTCTTATTACCATATCTACTACAATATTTTCATCTTTTTATCTCTAGGTTTTATTATATTTGATTACGATTTACCCTTATTTATTTTTGATTGTTTTTTAAGCTTATAAAGTATATTGATAACTTTTGAGCCAAACAATTTGGCGCCGTCTGTGGGGAATTCGAGAATAAAAATCATAGTATCCACCTAGAGAACAACCAACAACCATTCTCTACACCACACAAAAAAATGGCCGAAAATAACACAAGATCGAAAGCAATAGTGGGTGTTACAGCCAATCTCCTTGGTCCTCTCAACGAGGCCAGTGACGAGGGTATCTTGAATATAACCCCTAGCACCACGCCAGGTGCATGGATCTCACCTTCTCCATATGACGATCTGACGATCTTGCATGAAAAAGAAGCTTCCACATCTGCGGCTAAGGAAGCACCCTTGGTGGTCAAGAAGCTACTGGAAGATTGGCTGACAAGTACTCTAAGTGGCATGGTTGAGAAGCCACCGCAAAGTAGCGTTAGGTGTACGCCAACAGTAAGCATCACTGCTGCCATGGGTGAACCTGAGACTGTACGAGCAAATAACAGACCCATCGAAGCACAGGCTAACGATGGCACTCTAACAACCATCCTAAAGAGGATGGAATAAATGGAGAATGAAAACAAGACGCTTCATGACCAAATGAAAGAGCATCAGGAGAGGGTAGACAAGATCCCCGGTGCTCCCAAGTTGCTACCAAAATGCGACGTGGGAAAATTCGTCGAACAACCATATACCGAAGAAGCTGCTCCTCACTCTATCCCAAAAACCTTCAAGATGCCACCCTACTTAAGGGTATACGATGGAACCACAGATCCCGAGGATCATTTGATCCATTATGTCACTGCCGTGAAAGGTAATGACCTATAAAAAGAGCAGGTACCATCGGTGCTGCTGAAGAAATTTGATGAGACGTTAACGGGAGGAGCCCTAACGTGGTACTCTCAGGAGAAAAGAAAGTGGATGTAAGAGTCAACGACATCTTCGCCGTCAGGCAAACCGCAGGGGAAAGACTCAAAGACTTCCTAGCCAGGTTTAACTGGGTAAGGATGAGTCTGCCAAATATATTGGAAGGTATGACAGTCGCCGCTTTCCAGAACGGGCTAAATGGGGACGGTTCGAGGGCAACCAAGAAACTACTGAGCCGTCTCATGAAATATCCCCCTACCACATGGGAAGAAATCTACAACGCCTATTGTGCTGAGGTATGAGCGGACGGGGATGATCTTAATGGGCCGACCCAACGGCTAATGACGATACACTCAGAGACAAGGAGGGATCGAAGCAATGAAGGACGGAGAGAATAACTCCCACGTCCAACAAAGACCGGCACCAGCCATACACCAGATCCTCCTATCCACCACCAAGGCATACAGATGCTCTACAGCGATACGTCGCCCCACTCCGAAACGAAAGAGGTACACCTCCTTTATTATCTGCCCATAACTTTTATGTGTCTCCTTCAGAAATAATGTACGCACTGGAGAAGCTGGGCACCAAGATGCAATGGACGCAAAAGATGAAATCAAACCCCGCCACAAGGAAATCAAACGTCCTATGCGAGTTCCATCAAGAACGGGGACACAAAACAGGCCTAAAGCAAGAGGTGGTCAGGATGCTGAACCAGGGATACCTGAGAGAATTGCTCAGTGACAAAGGGAAAATAAACTTTGTGGGCGGACGGGAGCAACCCCACGGACCACCGAAGCTGCCCTCCCTAGCATGCACGATAAACGTGATCATCGGAGGCGGCCATGACTCAACAATCAACCACGTCAAGTTTGCCACCACGCACAAACTAAAACGGACCATCGCCCATGAACGGTATGACGACTTCGAAGATAGTATCGCCTTTGATAAGTTCGATGTCGATGGTTTGTCTTTCCCTTATTACGATGCTTTAGTTATCACTCTACGTACCGTCGATACAGATGTTAAAAGAATCATGATTGACGACGGAAGCTGCACCTGTATTATCCACCCGAGAGTCCTCGTACAAATGGGACTCGAGGGCAAGGTAATACCGCATTGCATAACACTAAATGGTTTAACAATGCAGTGGAACGGACATTCGGAGAAATATTACTGGCCGTTTTAGTATGAGGTGTTACGCTGGAAACAACTTTCCACATAATGAACCAGGAAACGGCCTACAACGTCATCACAGAATGCCCATGGATACATGCCATGCGAGCGGTCCCTTCAAGTTTTTACCAAGTGATCAAATTCCCCACCCTGTGGGGGGTATTCAACATTCGAGGCGAGCCGCACACCGCACAGGAATGCTATAAAATAGCTCAAGATTGCACCCACACCAAACAACTAAAAAAGGCGAGTGCAGAAGCATAGCAATCAGCCGTGTCGGGGACTAAAGTCAACCCGACAACGGACGCCATCAAAGACTCCGACGTCATGGAAGCCCATAAAGCAACGGTCGAAGATCTCGACCCAGTCCAGTTGGACGACACCGACCTTACAAATAAAGCCTACATCGGGCACGGCCTCACCAACCCGAGTAAGTATCGTGAATTCCTAACAAACCATGCAGATTTGTTTGCTTTTTCCATTCAGATATGCCGGGAATCCCGGGAGACATCGCCACCCACAAGCTGAGCGTCGATCCATTACATCCGCCCGTGCGACAGATGAGAAGGAAATTCAACACCGCCATCAATGAAGCGATCAGCGAGGAGGTAGATAAATTAATGGCCAACGGTTCCATCAAAGAATATAAGTACCCCCAGTGGCTCGCCAATGTCATCATGGTCAAAAAGAAAAACGGGAAGTGGAGAATGTGTGGGGATTTCACTGATCTGAACAAGGCGTGCCCTAAGGATTCATTCCCACTACCCCCACATCGACCAATTGATCGATGCCACCACAGGACATGAACTGTTGAGCTTCTTAGATGCCTACTCCGGCTACAATCAAATCATGATGGCCGAGGAGGACCAGGAGAAAACAACTTTCATCACACACCAAGGGACATACTGCTACAAAGTAATGCCCTTCGGGCTAAAAAAATGCGGGGGCTACATACCAGAGACTGGTCACCAGAATGTTCAAAGAACAGCTCGGTAAGACCATGGAGGTCTATATCGACGATATGCTGGTAAAGTCGACAAAGAAAGAAGACCACATCGACCATCTGAAAGAAGCCTTCGAAATACTGATAAGGTACGGGATGAAGTTAAACCCCGAGAAATGTGCCTTCGGTATAACCTCAGGAAAATTCTTAGGATTTCTCGTGTCCCAACGAGGCATCGAGGTCAACCCAGATCAGAACAAGGCGATAGATGCAATACCTAAAATTCTGAACAGCAAAAAAATAGGTACAAAAGTTGACGGGGCGAATAGCTGCCCTATCCAGATTCATCTCACGGTCCTCCGATAGGTGCCATAAATTTTTAAATGTGTTGAGAAAGGACAACGAGTTGCAATAGAACGAGGAATGCGTCAAAGCATTGAGAAAATTGAAAGCATACCTGTCTTCGCCACCACTACAGGCCAAAGCAAGTCCAGGAGAGCCCTTACTGGTATATCTGGCCGTCTCCGAGGTCGCCGTCAGCGCAATCTTGGTCCACTAAAATAAAGGTACGCAATCTCCTATTTACTATATTAGCAAAACCTTAGTGGATGCCAAAACACATGTGACGACCCGACCCGTTGTCACGTGAGTTACCGCCCCGTTTCTCCCTTATTATGTTGCTTCATGTTTTTATATCAGATTTAGAGTTGATCGGGTGTAATTGAATTGGTTTTGGTTGAAAATAAGGCACATAACCTCTTAGAAGAAAGCTTGTATTAGAAAAGTCAACCGGAAGTTGACTATGTGGTTAGAGGGCTCAGAATTGAATTCCGATGATTCGGTTAGCTCCGGGTGATGATTTAAGGCCTAGGAGCGCAATCGAAAGTAATTTTGGAGGTCCGGTGAAGAAGTTAGCCTATTTTGGCGAAATCCAGTTGATAGGTGAGATTTTGATCCGAGGGTGGGAATGGAATTCCGAGAGTTGCAGTAGCTTCGTTAGGTGATTTTGGATATGTCTGCAAATTTTCAGGTCATTCGGACGTCGCTTGGTTGGGTTTCTGATCGAATGTGCAATTCAGAAGTTTTAAGAAAATTTAGACTATGATTTGATGATAAATGAGGATTTTGATGTTAGCGATAGCGTTTTTATGATTCGAGCAAGTTTGAATAATGTATTAGATCATGTCTGTGCTTTTGGTTGAGGTCCCGAGGGCCTCGGGTGATTTCGGGTGCTCAACGGACTCATTTTTGGTTTTGAAGCATAGCAGATTTTCTGCTGAGAGTTGCATAGAAATTGCTCTATGCGATCGCATGGGGAGCGTTACGATCGCATAGAAGGTTTTGGAAGGGTGCCATATTTGTTATATGTGATCGCGTAAGTGGCAGTGCGATCGCATAGCTTTGGAGATTTGTGCTGTGCGTTCGCAGAGGAGGCAATGAGATCGCGTAGTGTATTTGGGTTGTGCTATGCGGTCGCATGGAGCGTAGTGCGATCGCATAAGAGAAAAACTGGGAGCTGGAAAATTTGTGCTATGCGATCGCAACAGCAGGGCTGCGATCGCATAGAGTAAAAGTCAGGCCTGGACAGAATGTTTTAAGAACATTTCCCTAGCGACCCAACTCATTTCTTCCTCCATTTTTGAGCATCTTGGGAGCATTTTGACGGGAAGTAAGAAGGTTCCGACTGGGAATTGATTGGAGGTAAGTTTTATGAGTTAATTACATGTTTTTATACAAGAATCATCCATGGAATTCA
>MU776884.1:8413-52426 GCA_026770625.1 Nicotiana glauca
CTTATCATTCAAGCCAACGCTCCAAAAAGGTTTACTAGTCATAAATTTCTTTCTCATACTCTTCACATTATATATAGTTCACCAATTTAACAAGGAAGAGTCACAACAAAACCAGAATAAGCACAATAAGGACTCACGGTCATGCTAGACTCCGGTGTATAGATACTCGTCACCATGCCTATACACCATACTCAACATTTAGCAATTAGCAATTAATATTCTAATCCTATTCCCTCAAGCCAAAGTTAGATCAAACACTTACCTCGGTCCAAAGAATATCAATCAACTCTCCAATACCGCATTTTCTCTACAATTCGACTCCGAAACAATGGTATCTAGACATAATCAATTCAATAGTATCAATAAAGACCCAAAAATAACATCTCCTAGCCTAGAAATGAAGTCCCTAGCATTCTTCCAAGAATAAAAAATCCGACCCCGGGCCCACATGGTCCAAACTCGAGGCTCGGACCAAAATCCGTTCACCCATAACCCCACAAGTCCAAATATATAATTTGTTTCAAGATTCGACCCCAAATTGAGGGTGAATCACCCAAAATACCCAAAGCCTTAACTCTACCCAAAACCCCCAATTCCTACCTTGAATTCATGATTTAGGGCTAGGATATTAGTGTTTAGATGAAGAAATTAAGAGAGAATGAGGCTAAGAATACTTACCCCAGAAGCTTTGGAGGAAGAGGAGCTTGAAAATCGTCTATGGAGTGATTGAGAGAGGAGTTCATGTGGAAAAGTGAGAAAAATCCCGTGCACACTGTTCTATTTTTAAGAAAATTTACTGAAGGAATTTAACCCTATGCGAACGCAGGACTAGGTCGCGTTCGTGAAGAAGACTGGTCGGGTACCCTATGCGTTCGTGAATACATCATGCGAATGCGTAGAAGGGAAGTTTAGGGGGGGCAGGCTTGGCCTATGCGTTTGCGAAGGGGGTGTATGCGAACACGTTGAAGAGGTTGCCCAAGCAGTCCGAATGCGGGGCATTTCCGCGAACGCGAAGAAGAGGAGACACTAGGCAATGCGAACGCGAGCCTGGGGCCGCGTTCGCGAAGAGTAAAACTGGTCTGCAATTTTTTCAAAAAATCTGATGTATCTTCTGAGTGTAAAACTAACCCGAACCACCTCCGAATCACTCCCGAGCCCTCGGGGCTCCCAACCAAACACACACACTAACTCAATAACATCCTACGGACTTACTCGAGCGATCATATCGCTAAAATAACATCAAAATCAAAGAATCAAATCTCAAAATCATCATTTTTCATTTCAAGTTCATAAACTTCCAACTTTAGATAATTAGGTCCGAAACACGTCAAACGGCGTCCAATTTCGACCAAATTTCACAGAAAGCGCTTAACGCATATTTAAGACCTGTACCGAGCGCTGGAACCAAAATACAGGCCGATACCTATATTTTCTAACTCATTTTCATTTCCAATTTTCATATCATTTTCAGAAAAATAATTTCTTTCAAAAATTCTTTACTCGGGCTCGGGACCTCGGATTTCGATTTCAGGAATACGCCCGAGTCCCATATTTTACTACGGACCTTCCGGGACCGTCACATCACGGGTCCGAGTCCGTTTACTCAAAATGTTGACCAAAGTCAACTTTAACAATATTAATATAAAAAATTCTTCAAATTTTTCACAGAATTCACATATTTTAACATAAAAGCTTTCCGGCTATGCGTCCGGACTGCACACGCAAGTTGAGGCAACTAAAAGCGAGGTTTTCAAGGCCTCGGAAGCATGGAAAAAGGAAAGATTACGGTGATGACCCTTTGGGTCGTCACATCCTCCACCTCTAAAACAACCGTTCGTCCTCGAACGGACAAAATAAAGAAGTACCTGAGTCGGGGAATTGATGAGGATAACGGCTCTACATATCAGACTCGGACTCCCAGGTCGATGCCTCAGGAGGCTGACCTCTCCACTGAACACGCACTAAAGGAAAACTCTTCGACCTCAACTGTCGAACCTGCCGGTCTAAAATAGCCACCGGCTTCTCCTCATATGACAGATCCTTGTCCAATTGGATAGTGCTGAAATCTAACACGTGGGCTGGATCGCCGTGATACCTCCGAAGCATGGACACATAAAACACTAGATGCACGTCTGACAAGCTAGGTGGCAAGGCAAGTCTGTAAGCCACCTCTCCCAAACGATCAAGAATCTCAAATGGGCCAATGAACCTAGGGCTAAGCTTGCCCTTCTTCCCAAATCTCATCACGCCCTTCATAGGCGATACACGGAGCAATACTCGCTCACCAACCATGAAAGCTACATCTCGAACCTTGTGATCTGCATAACTCTTTTGCCGCGACTGAGCTGAACGAAGCCTGTCCTGAATGATCTTGACCTTATCCAAGGCCTCCTGGACTAAATCTGTACTCAATAACCGAGCCTCTCCCGGCTCAAACCATCCCACTGGAGACCGACATCTCCTACGATACAACGCCTCATATGGAGTCATCTGAATGCTGGACTGGTAGCTGTTGTTGTAGGCGAACTCTGCTCAAGGCAAAAACTAATTCCACGAACCTCCAAAATTAATGACACAGGCTCGGAGCATATCTTCCAATATCTGAATAGTCCTCTCGGACTGACCGTCTGTTTGAGGATGGAATGCTGTGCTCAACTGAACCTGGATGCCTAACTCCTGCTGAACTGCTCTCCAAAAGCGCGAGGTAAACTGCGTACCCCAGTCCGAAATGATAGATGTCGGCACCCCATGAAGGCGAACAATCTCCCGAATATAGATCTCAGCTAATCTCTCCAATGAATAGGTGGTGGCAACAGGAATGAAATGCCCTGACTTAGTCAGCATGACCCAAATAGCATCAAACTCCTTCCGAGTCACCGGAAGTCCAGTAACAAAATCCATGTTTATCCTCTCCCACTTCCACTCGGGAAGATCGATCCTCTGAAACAAACCACCAGGCCTTTGATGCTCATACTTGACCTGCTGACAATTCAAACACCAAGCCACATATGCAACAATATCTTTCTTCATCCTACGCCACCACTAATGCTGCCGTAAGTCCAGATACATCTTCGCGGCGCCCGGGTGAATAGAATACCGCGAACTATGGGCCTCCGCTAATATCAACTCTCGAATACCATCAACATTGGACACACAAACTTGCCCCTGCAATCTTAAAACACTATTATCATCTAAAGTCACCTTTGTGGCACCTCCACGCTGCACCGTGTCTCTTAGGAAACACAAATAGGGATCATCAAACTGCCGATCACGGATACGCTCCAATAATGAAGAACGAGCGACTGTGCAAGCTAACACTCTGCTAGGCTCAGAAATGTCCAACCTCATAAACTGATTGGCCAAGGCTTGAATATCCAAGGCAAGTGGTCTCTGGATGACCGAAACATAAGCAAGACTACCCCTGATGACGGACTTCCTACTCAATGCATCGGCCACCTCATTGGCTTTTCCAGGTGGTACAAAATAGTAACATCATAATCCTTCAATAGCTCCAACCACCTCCGCTGCCTCAAGTTCAGCTCCTTCAGCTTGAACAAGTATTGCAGACTCTTGTGCCCAGTGTACACCTCACACGTCACACCATATAAATAATGCCTCCAAATCTTCAAAGCATGAACAACGGCTGCCAACTCTAGATCATGAACCGGATAATTCTTCTCGTGGATCTTCAATTGCCTTGAAGCATAAGCAATGACTCTGCCATTCTGCATCAATACCGCACCAAGCCCAATACGGGAAGCATCATAATAAACTGTATAAGGCCCTGAGCCTGAGGGCAAAACCAATATCGGTGCCGTAGTCAGAGCTGTCTTGAGCTTCTGAAAGCTCTCCTCACACTCGTCTGACCACCTGAACTGAGCACCCTTCTGGGTCAACCTGGTCATCGGGGCTGCTATAGATGAAAACCCCTTCACGAACTGATGATAATAACCTGCTAACCCCAAGAAACTCTGAATCTCAGTCGCTGATGCTGGTCGAGGCCAGTTTTTAACTGCCTCAATCTTCTTCGGCATACAACTGACTATCCTTCAGAGTCTGTAGAACCACTCTGAGGTGCTGCTCGTGCTCCTCCCGGCTGCGGGAGTACACCAGAATATCATCAATAAGGACTATCACGAACAAGTCCAAGTAAGGCATGAACGCTCGGTTCATCAACTTCATAAATGTTGCTGGGGCATTGGTCAACCCAAATGACATGACCAAAACTCATAATGCCCATGGTGAGTGCGGAATGCTGACCTAGGGACATCGGATGCCCTAATCCTCAACTGATGGTAGCCAGATCTCAAGTCTATCTTTGAAAACACCTTTGCGCTCTGAAGCTGGTCAAGCAATCATCAATCCTCGGTAGTGGATACTTGTTCTTTATCGTCACCTTGTTCAATTTTCGGTAATCAATGCACATCCTCATCGATCCTGGTCCGACCTGCCCCCGTCGAGGCAACTAAAAGCGAGGTTTTCAAGGCCTCGGAAGCACGGAAAAAGGAAGGATTACGGTGATGACCCTTTAGGTCGTCACAGGTAAAAGTAAAATAGAATTACAGAGTAATAAGTTAGGGAATAATCTATATCTATACTATATTAAAAGCACGAAGGCCCTTGACGAAATGTCGCTCGCATTTTTTATCCTTTTAAAATAGGTTCACACCGGATAAAATAGTCATTTGATTAGTTTTCTACTATTGAGAAATAGTCATTTAATTAATTTCCTTCTATTTAAGAATAGTACATACTATTTGAGAATATTCATTTAATTATTTTCCTAATATATATAATTAAAAGCACGAATGCCCTTAGCGAAATGTCGTTCGTCTATTTTATCCTTTTAAAATAAGGTTCACACAGGATAAAATAGTCATTTGATTAGTTTTCTATTATTGAGAAATAGCTATTTAATTAATTTTCTACTATTTAAGAATAGTACTTATTATTTGGGAATAGTCATTTAATTATTTTTCTAATATTTATAAAATTAATCATTCCTATTGGTTTTAGAATTTCAAGTACATACATTAGGAGAGCTTATCGTTAATTACACAGTAGGAAAGTTTATGTTCAACTCCATTTTTGTTTAGGAGCATTATTAAATTTCTCCTTTTAGATTTAGGAGGGTATTTTTCATTTAATAAAATTTTCGCTAATTTATACACTACTTTCAAACACATTCAGATTTAGGAGTATTTCAGTTGAAATGTTTGCTTAGTTAATAAAATTTTGAAACACGCTAGGAATGTTTTGGTATAACTTTTTGACAAGTAGTTTTTTTGATTGAGATGATTGTATATTTATGGGATAGACTTCCTTTATTGAATAACTAAATAAGATTAACAACTAATCATTTTAGGACCTTAATTATACTCTTAAAATTTTACCTTATAATTAAAATAATATAATATAAAAAAAATTTACTGATTGAGATGAAGTGGACGCGCAACGCGCGTACCCTAAGACTAGGTGAACAGAAAAGTAGGAAACAAACACACAACACCAAATCCGTTGTTTTAAAAAATAGGACTTTTTATTATTTTGGAATAATAGATTTAATAATATAATATAATCAGTTTTAATAAAACAATCAAAATAAATATTATTTTGGAATAACAATACAAAACGATACAATGAGTAACAACCATCCAAACAAGCCGTTAATGTTCAAGTATGCTCAATTTCCCGTTAAAAGAGAAAGCAATTTCTATCCTATTAATTAACACACCATTTTCTACTCTGGAAAAAAGAAACAAGAAAGAAAAAAATATAAATAATATAGTAAGTTAGTAATTGTATACAATGAAAATTGGTGTTATCCGATTTCATTCTTCGATGGAGAAAAAGTTACCACATCCAAAGGCCAGGACGTTGAGTCCGGGATCAAAGTCAGAAGGGGGCATACTTTGAAATGATGCCGGCATAACTTGATAACGGAAAGGGCGAGATATCCGTAACGGACTGAAGATCGTGGCATGAATGTCAAAACGGATCGGTCTGTAGCGGTTAATATGATTTCCTACTATAATTAGAAGTGTACCTTATTTAGGAATCCCCTATTATATAAAGAGGGATCTCATTCATTTGTAGGATACATTGTTCACTGAGAAAAATATATATGCTCATTACTTTCTTGCTATTTCGCTTATGGTTCATCAAAGTTGCTTTATCATTTGCTATTCTTATTATCACAACTTGAGGCTATCTGTGATGACCCAAAAGGTCATCACTTGCTTTTAATTAAATTCTGTGTCTTCGAGGCCTTGAAAACCTCATTTAGAGTTTCCTCATTTTGCGTACGCAGTCCGGGCACATAACCGGAAAGCTTAAATATGAAAATATGTGAAAATGATAAATTTTGTTATAAAATGAGTTAATTTAACTTTGGTCAACCGTTTAGGTAAACGGACTCGGACTCGTGATTTGACGGTCCCCGAGGGCCTATAGGAAAATACGGAACTTGGGCGTATGCCCGGAATCGAATTCCGAGGTCCCGAGCCCGAGAAATAAATTTTTAAATGAAATTGTTTAAGGAAATTTAAAATGAAATCTGATTAGAACACGATGGTATCGGGTCCGTATTTTTAGTTCCAGCGTCCGGTACAGGTCTTATATATAGATTAAGTCATTTATGCAAAATTTGGTTAAAAACTGATATCATCTGACGTGATTCGGACCTAAATTGCTAAATTGGATACTTGATGAAGTTTGAGAAAAGTTCTTGATTTTGAGGTTTAATCCGTTGTTATTGAGGTTATTTTGGCAATTTGATAGCACTGATAAGTTCGTATGAGGTTGTTGAGTTAGTACGTGTATTTGGTTAGGAGCCCCGAGGGCTCGGGTGTGTTTCGGATGTGATTCGGAATGTTTTGAAATTAAGAAAAATTACAAAAAAAAGATGTTCTGGTATGCTGAGATTCCTTCTTCACGTTCGCGGGATTGCCCTCGCGAACGCGATGTGTAAATTTTGATGAAGGGGAAATCCTTCTACGCAAATGCGTAGTTCAGGATGCGAACGCGAGGCAGTGGGG
This sequence comes from Nicotiana glauca, assembly GCA_026770625.1. Taxonomy (NCBI): domain Eukaryota; kingdom Viridiplantae; phylum Streptophyta; class Magnoliopsida; order Solanales; family Solanaceae; genus Nicotiana; species Nicotiana glauca. The sequence continues at coordinate 15,451 of MU776884.1, forward strand.
GTTTATACCTTCGCGAACGCGGACCTAGCCACGCGAACACGAAGGCCAAGTGGGCCTGGGCAGGGGGAGGGGTAATTGTCTTACGCGAACGCGACCGGTTGGACGCAAATGCGAGGGCTCGAGGGGCTAAAGCTTCGCGAGTGCAGGCCCGTTTACGCGAAGGCGAAGGCGAAGTGGGCCTAAGCAGGGAGAGGGGTAATTGTCTTACGCGAATGTGACCCGGTTTCACGCAAACACGAGGGCTCGAGGGGCTAAAGCTTCGCGAACGCAAGCCCGTTTACGCAAATGCTAAGGCTTAAACAGCCTGACCCATCGCGAACGCGAAAGGTCTGTCGCGATCGCGAAAAGCATTTTCGCCCGGTGATTTTTAAAAGCCAAAAACAGAATCCATTACGGGATTTCATAAAAATTTCACAAACCTCTTCTTTTCCAAAGCTTTTAGGCGATTTTTGAAGCAATCATTCACCATAATCTCTTGGGTAAGTAATCTTTAACTCATTTTCTTCAATTTTCATTAATACCTATTAGATTTCTAGGCTTAAATCATGAGATTAATGGTAGAAAATTAGGGATTTGGGTAGAGTTAGGGCTTTTTGATTAATTGTGATTTTGACCTTATTTTGGGGTCGAATTTTAAAAATAATTATATATTTGGGCTCGTGGGTGAATGGGTGATTTGATTTTGGTCTGAACCTCGTGTTTTGACCAAGTGGACCCGGGTCAATTTTTGAATTTTTGGGAAAAGATATAATTAGGCCTTGGAATTGAATTGTTTAGCATTTATTGATGTTATTAAATCGATTATTCATAGATACGATTGTGTTGGAGCCAAATTCTAAAGGAAAGGCGGTTTTTGAGGAATGAGTTGACCGTGGAAGTTTGAGGTAAGTGTTCGGTCCAACCTTCGCTTGAGGGATTAGGGGTCGTGTCCTATTTGCTAATTTCTTCTTGTCTAGTATAACGTATAGGCATGGTGACGAGTATCTATACGTTGGTGTCGAGCATGACCGTGAGTCTTATATTGACGGATATTGTGTTCTTAAATGTTGTTATGGATGCTTTAATTGATGATTCTCGACAATGAGTAAAGATTTGATTTATTCTCGTGGATTCTATTTATGATTAAGTATTGGTGCTATTTGAGCTGAGTAAGAATTTGAGTTAGGATTGGTTATAGCTAATTCTCCCTTGCTGGGATGCTTGTTTTGGTATTGTTGTTCCCTTGACGGAAAGTTATTATATTTCTTTTGTTTCCTTGCTGGAATTCCTTGTTGTTTTGTGTTGCCTTGTAAATGGGAGCGGATGGTACGCCTACCAGGAGATATGATAAAATGGGAGCGGGTGGTACGCCTACCATGAGATATGATGAAATGGGAGCGGAAGTTACGCCTACCACGAGATATGACGAAATGGGAGCGGGTGTTACGCCTACCACGAGATATAATAAAATGGGAGCGGTTGGTACGCCTACCACAAGATATGAAAAATGGGACCGGGTTGCACGCCTGCAACGAGATGTGAACCGAAAGTGAAATTTGTCTTTGTTTTCCTTATCCTTGCTAGGAGTTGGATTTTGGTTTCCTTATAATTATCTTTTGTTTATCTGTATATATGTATATATAACTGTACAGGTTTATCTGAAGTCTGGTCCTAGTCTCGTCACTACCTCGCCGGGGTTAGGCCAGACACTTACCAGTACATGGAATCGATTGTGCTAATGCTACACTCTGCACTTATGTGCAGATACCGGGGCAGCATTTGGTCAGCAACAGTAGATCGGGAGTCAGCCTTCAGTCCACCGAGACACCGAGGTAGCCTTGAAGGCGTCCGCATGCCCGACGTCTCCTCTATCCCTTATTATGTTGTGTTATCCCTTATATTCGAGATAGCCAATATTTCTTTCTTTCAGACATTGTATATAGTGATCTTAGACAGTCCGTGAACGTTGTGACACCAGTTCTTGGGTAGAGGCTGTCACACCTCCTTTTTCACTACATCCCGGGAGGGTATAGTAAAGGAATTTTTTCAATTAAAGGACAATCGAAATGGAATTTATTATTAAAAATTCAGAGTCACCACTTGGAATAATTTATGGTGTCCCAAGTCACATGTTTAATCCTGAATCGAGGAAAGATTAACTCTGTTTTACAATCCGCGAACACAAAAATCCGGGTAAAGAATTCTGTTAATTCAGAAGAAGGTGTTAGGCATTCCCGGGTTCCGTGGTTCTAGCACGGTCGCTCAACTGTTATTATTGGCTTAATTATCTGATTTTAATACATGTTTTAGCCTATGGTTCAATTTTAACTTTAACCGCTTTTATTCAATTTTAAAGAAGATTGAACGCCGTCAAAAACATGTATTTGGATCGCGTCACATGAAATTCACCCGCGATACGGAATACGTTTTAGGATTTGGATTTAGGTCACATGAAATGCACACTTGAGTTTAGGAAAGTAATATTATTAAAGTACGCGCCTAAAGCAACTACGCGTTTTAGCTTTGCAAGGACCATGAAATTTTGCTAAATGGCACGCCTCGAATTCTAAGGTTAAGTTAAAACTAATTAAAATGAGGGCCACACAATTATTATTTTTTATTTTGCACAGTGCACCTCAAATGATTCTACTTTAAAGGGAATTCAAACTACCTCATGAGGGCCATAAATTATGTTTGTTAAGTATGGCACGCCTCGACTATTTAAAAAAAATTAATCAATTAAACATTAAGGAAACTGAATTATACTTCATGTTAATACTCGAACTAACCCAGGGAAAATTGCTTTAAAGAGGAAGGCCACTTTTAAAAGAAACGAATTGGGCCTATAACAGTATTTAATCAGAAGACTGAATTTTGTCGGTAATAGCATAGGCCCAAATTTCGATTGTAGTTGCCCTTAGGTTTGGGCTCCAGGTGAGCCCAATGTCTTAATGACAAAAAATATTTAAAGGAGTGGGGTGGGCTACTGAGTTTACCCTCATCTTTTCACCAGTTGGGCCAACATTAGGCCCAATTCTCAGAACCCCAAACATTTGCACTACCAACTGAGAGCCAATTAATTTAAAAAATACTATCTAGGAACAAGAAATCGAACTAGTTAAATTAATTTTGAATTCAATTGATTAAACACGAATCAACAGCTAAACTTCACATATTAATATTGCACTATCTTTGGGTCCACTCCACTACCACAACAGGCCAAAAAACTAAAATAACTGAGATGTAAGGCTCAATGAACAAGCCCAAACCCTGTGTGGGGCAAAGCTGAGGATCCTAAGCCCCAGCATCGAACCCATGTTAAAGTAGACACCCCTTTTCACCTAAACACGACTGGGTAAAACTCATTACCATCTAATAATCAATATACCTAGAAACTTCAAATACCATTAATTACACATCCAAACATAACTGGCAGAAAGAAAGACTGATCATTACTTGAAACACTAATCAGTTAAATATCCTGTGAAAACGAGGTTGTTTAAACATAATAAGCATGCCATGATATTTCTAATGAACCATATTACAGGAAGCAATTCTCATATGTTTCTATTCACTTAATCTACAAAATCAAGCATCGAGTCCACTTGTCGACTCATTTAGGTCATATCCATAAAGTCCCAAATATTTTAGAGTCCAGTACATAACCATTTAGATCCTAAAATGAACATGTAACATTTGATGGCATAATTGAATACACAAGAGGAAATTTAACTAGGAAAAATATGAAACTGAAAGATGCATATACCAAAAAATAAAAACTAAAGTTGTGGACAAGCAACTGTGTGTTAAACTTCAAAATCCATTTTTATTTAAATATTCAACTTGAACAGCACACTATACAAGTTTCATAACATGTACTTGGAAATGAAAGTGCAATGGAAGAAAAATTAGCAGCAGCAATAACAGTATCCAACAGCAGAAACAACTACGAACCAGTTTTGAACCAAAACTGATGTTCGGCGGTCACAAATCCACCACCAAACTTCAAACCCAGCTTTTAAAATATCAAACTTAAATCATCTCAACCCAAGTAACTCATGCAACCGGTTCAGGAATCAGTAATTGAAGATATCACAAAAAAGGATTCGATGGAACAATAATTTCAATAAAACTCCAAACTAAAACACTTTCTAAAACATACAGACCAACACTAAACTTAATTAATTTTAACTCTTAGGCTATTCAGAGAGTATTTTAGAGGTTGAAATTTACTCAAAATCCAATGGAACAGTAACCATTTGGCCGTCTATCTTTTTATGAATTTTTTAGCTCTTAGGTCTCTCTTGGGTCTCAACTCTCTGTATATCAATCTCTGTCTCAATGTCTATCTCTTACTTCTCTTTAGCTCTCCCTATTTGGTATTTTAGGTCTCTCTCCATGTCTATGTGTTATGTTTTTGTTCTTCTTCTTCTTCTTCTTCTTCTTCTTCTTCTTCTTCTTCTTTTCTTTTTGTTCTTATTTCAAAAATTAAAAATAAAATCCTAATTTAAATTATGAAACCAAATTAACATATCAGAAATACTAATTAACTCTAAATAATAATTATCATACATATTTAAATAGCAAACTAAAAGAAAATTACAAAATTTTGGCATTACACTAAAAAAAATACAAACTACATTATTATTATTCTTATAATTATTATTATTATTATGAAAAATGCCTAAAAATATCACTCAACTTTCAGAAATGGTTAATTCATGTCATCCGTTAAAAAATTACTATTTTTATGCCACTGCCATTAAAGAAATGGCCCATCCGTGCCATTATTGACTAGCGGCTTAATTTTTATTTGGCCCATCCATGCCACTGCCGTTAGTCAATAATGACATGGATGATCCATTTCTTTAATGACAGTGGCATGAAATGAGCATTTTTTTAACGGATGGCATGGAAGACCATTTCTAAAAGTTGAGTGGCATTTTTAGGTCTTTTCTGTTATTATATTATTCTTATTTTGTGATTTTTCATTTTTGTTAAACAATAATTTATTAATCTAAAAATATAAAATTAAATCCTAAATGCAAATGCAATATATATTTGTATTTTTTATTAATTAAATAAAATACACAGGCACAGACAAATGCAAATAATAACAGAAAATACCACAAAATTTTACAAGACTTCAAAAAATAAAATAAATAATTTTGTTTTGATTTTGTGGGAGTAATTCATGTAAGGCAAAAATCACGTGCTCACAACTTTCTCCTCTTTGCCCGTAAACACGAAGAGTTTTCGTGCAAAGACAAAGTGAGTGGATACGAGCGATTTTTGCCCGTTTGAATACTCCGTGGGAAGCATTTTTTTGAAAGATTTGACCGAACCTCTGCTTCAAAGGTTTCCTACATATTCTTGGCTATAAAGGAATTAGGTCAACATAGTTCGGGAAGTTTTGGTAGCTGAGACTACCATAAAGTTGTGATCTCTCTATTGCTGTTGTTGCTGCTACTGCTTACTGACCTCCTTATTACACCATGACAAAATAAAAGAAGCTAGACTAAGCTATAATCTATTCTTTACAAAGATTTATTTTCAAATTTGTTCTTGTGACTGTCGTTGCCTTATTGACTTGTAATTTTCTACAACAGTTCTTTGATGTTGTCTTGCATTGTATCTTTGAGATGCTTTCCCTTCTCTTCAGGTGGATGCCTGATTGCTAAACTTGAACTGCTTCTTCCCTTCCTATGAAACTCAAATGGTTTTCCCCTTGAAACTTGAATTGTCTTCTTTTGACCATTTTTGCCTTCCCTTGGTTCTCCAGGTGAGCTCCTGATTACCGACGCTTGATTTTGCTTTGTTCTCCAGGTGGGATCCTGATTACCAACGCTTGCTTTGCTTTGTTCTCTAGGTGGGCGCCTAACTTCTTGACTTCAATTGTATTCCCTTGCTCTCCAGGTGGGCTCCTAACTACCGACTTGAAATGTATTCCCTGCTTTCCAGGCGGGCTCCCGACTGCATGACTTGAAATGTATTCTATTTTCCGAAATTAGTATTGTCCTTCCCTATTCTTCAGATGGGCATCTGACTTCCAAAACTTTAATTGTATTCCATTGCTCTCCAGGTGGGCGCCTGACTTCTTGACTTGAATTGTTCTTCCTTGTTTTCCAGGTGGACGCCTGATTTCTAAAACTTCAACTGTAATCCCTTGCTCTCCAGGCGGGCGCCTGATTTGCAAAACTTCAATTGTATTCCCTTGCTCTCCAGGTGGGCGCCTGACTTCAAAACTTTGACTGTATTTCCAAAACCTGAATCGTATTCCCTTGCTCTCCAGGTAGGCGCCTGACTTCAAAACTTCAACGGTATTCCCTTGCTCTCCAGGTGGGCGCCTGACTTCAAAACTTCAAATGTATTTCCAAAACATCAACTGTATTCCCTTGCTCTCCAGGTGGGTGTCTGACTTCTTGACTTGAATTGTTCTTCCTTGTTTTCCAGGTAGACGCCTGATTTCTAAAACTTCAACTATATTCCCTTGCTCTCTAGGTGGGCGCCTGATTTCCAAACTTCAATTGTATTTCCTTGCCCTCCAGGTGGGCACCTGATTTCCAAAAACTTCAATTGTATTCCCTTGCTCTCCAGGTGGGCGCCTGGTTTCCAAAAACATCAAATGTATTCCCTTGCTCTTCAGGTGGGTGCCTGATTTCCAAAACTTCAACTTTATTCCCATGCTCTCCAGGTGGGCGCCTGATTTCCAAAAACATCAACTGTATTCCATTGCTCTTCAGGTGGGCGCCTGATTTTCAAATCTTCAACTGCTTTTCCTTATTCTCCAGGTGGACGCCTGATTTCTGATACTTCAACTATTTTTCCTTAACATCGATGTTGCTCTTCCATATTCTTCGAACAGGTATCTGACTTCAACAAAATAGACAAAATAAAAGAACTTTTTCTACCCCAGTTTGATAGCTGGGCGCATCCATGTTTGTTGAATCATATTGTCAAATATCTCTAAAAATTTGTAAGCTAGATCTCATTATCCAGGAGGGTCCTGAAAATTTCTTATCAAATCTTATCTTATGAATGACAATTTTTACGGCTGAATTATACTTCCTTGTAGCAGAACTACACTAAATATTGTTACCTAATGGAATTTTTAAAGCTATGTCCCATTATTTAGGAGGGTACTAAAAACTCCTAGTTGAATACTATCTCAAACATGCAAACCAACTTATATTCCTTGGGGTATATTTATGCTAGATTTTGCTACTTATGATTATTTCGATTTTTAAAACTAAGTCCCATTTTCCAGGAGAGTCCTGAGGATTTAGTTTATCAAACCTGTTTGGTACTTGCTCTTTCCTTGCGAAAGGTTTCTACGCCATCAACAATCATTTCCCGTCCCTATTTCAAATCAAAGAAAACATCTGGTCAGTTTAGAGTGTGATGATTGGTTGTGATGATTGGTTGTGATACTCTTGCTGGGGATGATTTTTCCTCTTTCTCCTTTCCATACTCTGTTTTGTCCGACTGCCTTGAACTTGGTCGAGAATTTTCAACCTTCTGACTATTCCTCAGCTAAAAATTCCCGTATGTTATTTTCCACTTCTAGCCTTCTTATCTGACCCCATACCTTTTCATGCAATCTTAAACCATTCTATCACTTGGACTTCCAATGACGCCTTTTACATCCCATCACATTATCTTCGGCCTGTCCTAGCCACACTTCGCTTTGCACCCTTTTGGAAACTGGTAATAAACTCTGAAAATCCTTTTTATTTGTAAAAAACAAACTATTATTGAAAAGCCTTAGCCAAAATAAATGAAAGGTGATGATTTCAAAAGATAGAAAATAAAGAAAAAAATCTCCCTTTAGAAGACTATTTAAGAAAAGAAAAGGACTTATCTGAATGGGATAACTGATCCCAATGATCATGTTGTGCATTTCGGATTAATCAACCCAGTCTATTAAATCATCTCTGTTCAGCTTGGTTCCTTGACGTATCTTTGTCGTCAACCTTATCTCATTTGTCCTTTTCTCAATTCCTTGTCGCCTTACCGTGCCCTTGCGGGTTTTCACTAATAAGACTCTCTCATTTTTACTTTCTCTCAAGTTTTGTCGCCTTACCGTGCCCTTGCGGATTTTCACCAATAAGACTCTCTCATTTTTCATTTTTCTTGCTTAAAGCAGAATGTTGCCCCTGATATGAATCATCCTTTATTGCTTGAATTGGCATCTCTCGAAGACTGATCGGGAGGTCTTTCTTGGGACATCCATGTGGGTTCTTGGGTACGGTTGGAAAGAAAAGGGTATCAAAAGGCTCAGAACAAATTTGCTGGGTTAGAATTACAACTTTTGGAATCAGACTTACTTCCATAATCACAACTTCTGCCCTAGTTTCTTGCTTGGAGGATCTTTTAATTTTTTTTTACTATGACCGAGGCGTGAGGCTGCCTACGTATCCTTAAAGGAATCAGGTCAAACGTAGTTCACACAAATTTCCTTGTTGTTACAGTTTTTCTTTTCATTTATTGTTATATTTTTTCTTTTCTGCTTTTCCTTCTTCTTTTTTTCTTTTCTTTTTCCGTTATTTTCGTTATTGATTCCAAAAGAGGGGTATCAAATAAAATAGATATGGCTCAAAAGGGGTAACAAAGGGTAAAGTGTTTAGATAGCAGAACTGATTGACTTCATCATTTCAACCTTCAAAATAATGCCAAGTACAAACAATCAATAATTATATAAAAGAAATCATACATAATATCTCTTGACTGCATCAGAGTTGATAGCCATATCTATGCATTTTCCTTCGATATTTGTTAAACATAAAGCACCATTGGACAATATTCTGGTCACAATGAATGGTCATTGCCAATTTGGGGCGAACTTGCCCTTTGCTTCAGCTTGATGTGGAAGGATACGTTTCAGCACTTGTTGCCCCACTTCAAACTTCCGGGGACGCACCTTCTTGTTATATGATCTTGCCATTCTCTTTTGATACAACTGGCCATGACATACTGCTGTCAACCTTTTTTCATCAATCAAGTTCAATTGCTCCAAACGGGTTTTGATCCACTCATCATCATCAATCTCAGCCTCAGCGATAATTCGAAGGGACGGGATTTCAACTTCCGCAAGTATTACTGCTTCAGTGCCATATACCAACAAATAAGGAGTTGCACCTACCGAAGTATGAACAGTAGTATGATAACCCAACAATGCAAATGGTAACTTTTGATGCCATTTCCTGGAACCTTCTACCATTTTCCTCAATATCTTCTTTATGTTTTTGTTGGCTGCTTCGACTGTTCCATTCGCCTTGGAACGATATGGGGTGGAATTGCGATGCGTAATCTTAAACTGTTAACATACTTCCTTCATCAAATCGTTGTTAAGATTAGCACCATTATCTGTGATGATTACCTTTGGTATCCCAAATCGACATATGATATTTGAATGAACAAAATCAACCACTGCCTTCTTGGTTACAGACTTGAAAGTTTTAGCCTCAACCCACTTAGTAAAGTAATCAATGGCCACTAGAATGAACCTGTGTCCGTTGGATGCTGTTAGATCGATGGGTCCAATGACATCTATGCCCCAAGCAACGAAGGGCCATGGTGTTGATATTGTGTGCAATTCTGATGGCGGAGAATGAATCAAATCGCCGTGTATCTGGCATTGATGACATTTGCACGCAAAGCTGATACAATCTCGCTCCATGGTGAGCCAATAATACCCTGCTCAGAGAGTCTTCTTTGCCAACACATATCCTCTCATATGCGTTCCGCATACTCCTGAATGTACTTCTATCATGACAACTGTGGCTTGTCTAGCATCTATGCATCTTAGTAATCCGAGGTCTGGTGTTCCTTTGTACAAAACTCCTCCAATGAAGAAAAATCCATTTGCCAACCGTCGAATTGTTCTCTTTTGATCTCCCGTAGCCTGCACCGGGTACATCCTCATTCTGATGTATTCTTTAATGTCATGGAACCATGGTTCTCTATCAAGTTCTTCTTCTACCACGTTACAGTAAGCATGCTGATCGCAGTCTTGAATATGCAAAGGATCAACATAAGCTTTATTCGGATGGTGCAACATTGCTGCTAAGGTAGCCAAAGCATCATCAACCGCATTATGGATTCTTGGAATATGTTTGAACTCCACGGATCGAAACCGCTGACAAAGATCATGCAAACATTGCTGGTATGGTATGAGCTTTAAAACCCGTGTTTCCCATTCTCCTTGAATTTGATGCACCAGAAGGTCCGAGTCTCCAAAGACCAAAACTTCCTGGACATCTATGTCTGCAGCTAACCTTTAACCCAAAATGTATGCCTCGTACTCAGCCATGTTGTTGGTACAAGAAAACCGAAGCTAAGCCATAACAGGATAGTGATCCCTGTTTCAGAAATAAGCACAGCCCCTATTCCAACTCCTTTTATATTTGCAGCCCCATCAGAGAAAAGTTTGTAACCTGGTTTTTCAGGTAGTTCCAACTCATCAATATGCATCACCTCTTCATCAGGAAATCAATGGCTCGTATTCTTCATCGACCAGGTTTTCGACCAATGCTTGGGCTTTCATTGCAGTCCTCGTCACATAGACGATGTCAAACTTCGTGAGTAATATTTGCCACTTTGCAAGTCTCCCTGTGGGCATAGGCTTTTGAAAAATATACTTCAATGGATCTAAGCATGAAATGAGGTAAGTAGTGCAGGACGACAGATAATGTTTCAATTTATATGCTACCCAAGTTAGGGTGCAACATGTTCTCTCAAGGTGAGTGTACTTAACCTCATAAGCCGTGAACTTCTTGCTAAGATAGTAGATGGCTTGTTCCTTCCTGTCGGTGATTTCATGCTGCCCTAGTACACAGCCAAACAAATTTTCCAAGACTATTAAATAAAGAATCAAAGGTCTCCCTAGTTCAGGTGGAACCAACACATGTGGATTTGACAAGTACCCCTTTATCTTATCAAATGCCTCTTGACACTCCTCAAAAAACTCAACAGTAGCATCCTTCTTCAGCAATTTAAAAATAGGTTCACAAGTTATTGTGAACTGAGCAATAAACCTGCTGATGTAGTTTAACCTCCCTAACAGACTCATCACTTCAGTCTTGTTCTTCGGGGGTAACAATTCTTGGATGGCTTTAACCTTTGATGGGTCTAACTCAATGCCTTGCCGACTGATTATGAATCCCAACATCTTTCCGGATAGAAAACCAAATGCGCACTTGGCAGGGTTAAGTTTGAGGTTATACCTGCGAAGCCTTTAGAAAAACTTCCTTAAGTCTCCGACGTGGTCGGCCTGTTGCTTTGACTTTATGATCATATCATCCACGTACACCTCAATTTCATTATGTATCATATCGTGAAACACAGTTCATTGCCCTCATGTAAGTTGCCCCAGCATTCTTCAAACCAAATGGCATTACCTGGTAGCAATAAGTTCCCCATGGCGTGATGAATGCCGTCTTTTCTGCATCTTCTTCATCCATTAGAATCTGATGATACCCAGCATAGCAATCCACAAAAGATCCAATCTCACGCTTTTCACAATTGTCAATCAAGATGTGGATATTGGGTAATGGAAAGTTATCATTTGGGATTGCTTTGTTGAGATTGCGATAGTCAACGCATGCTCTGATTTTGCCGTCCTTCTTTGGCACTGGTACAATATTAGCCAACTAATCAGGATATCGAGTGGCTCGAATAACCTTTGCATCCAACTATTTGGTTATTTCTTCCTTAATCTTCAACTCATATTAGTCTTGAATTTCCTCAATTTTTTCTTGACGGGAGGGAATGTCGGGTCAGTGGGCAATTTATGAACCACTAAATCAGTGATTAAACCCGGCATGTCATCATATGACCATGCAAAAATGTCTTTGAATTTAATAAGTGCTTTGATTAACTCTTCCCTAATATTCGGTTCAAGATAGATGCTTATTTTAGTCTCTCTGATGTGATCTGCGTCTCCTAGATTGATGGCTTCTGTGTCATTTAAGTTGGGTTTGGGTTTTTCTTCGAAGTGACTTAGTTCCTTACTAATCTCTTCGAAGGCTTCATCCTCATCATATTCTGACTCATGATCACAATCTACTTCTTGCACTATTATTTTGGAGTCAGATTGATTTTTTAAACTGGGCTGAGGATTCCTCATGCATGCCATGTCATTGGGACCAGTGTAAAAAGAACTGTATAGAAAAGAAAAGAAAAAATAAAAAATAAAAATATCAGGAATGATTGAAGAAGAGAAATTTTATTTTATTGGAAGATACAAGATAACAAGGTTCGCACACTTTAGACAAACTGAAAAAAAAATTTGGATTACAACCCTGGAATAATCCAAACAAACTTGAAGGAAAATCAGAGCGAACTACCAAGACTCCTTCCGAGTGGGGAGAGGAGTAGCCTTCCAATTGTTGAGCTTCGTTTTTTGCCCTACAAATTGCACTTCCGTGTTACTAGGACCTTCTCCACTTTCTACCATTGAACAAATTCTCAAACTTCTCTATCAACTCCTTATCAAAATCGATCATAGGACTGGGAAACATTGTCGTTGGGCGTCTTCTGGTACCAGGATTGACAAACGATCTGGAGAGACATGGGACCGGCTTTGGAAGGACCCATGCCCTATGTTTCAACTTTCTAGCTCTTCTGATATCTGCGGCTGTGGGCTTGAATCCCAAACCGAATGTTCCCAAGTTTTTAGGTAGGGATACCGGCTGTATAATGCCTTGAAGAGATGAACCCAAACCTTTCCCAGGCACAAAACCATTCCTCAACATTTCGTAGACTACCATGACGGATGCAGAGGTTATCTTTGCATTCGGAATGTATTTCCCCTCCGAAATTTTCTCAACCAACACTGTGTCAGAAACCTGGTAGACCCATGGCCCCTTGTCATCTTCTACTTTGACGAAAAGTACGATAGCGTCACTCTGGGAGTGTAGATTATCCTTACCATGTACCATAATTTCTTGTCGGTCCCATTAAAATTTAACCATCTGATGTAGGGTAGATGGCACTGCCTTGGCGGCATGAATCCAGGGTCACCCCAACAAAAGATTGTAAGAAACTATCTTATCCAACACTTGGAATTCCATAGTAAATTCCACAGGCCCTATCATCAGCTCCAGCACTATGTCCCCAACCGAATCTTTGCCTCCGCCGTCGAACCCTCGAACGCAAATACTATTCTTGGATTCTATCATTATCCACTTTCAATTTGTTCAATGTGGAGAGAGGGAAAATGTTTGCACTAGACCCATTGTCGATCAAAACTCGAGTAACCACAGACTCTTCGCACTTCACCATAAGATAAAGTGCCCTATTATGCTCGGTACCCTCTTTAAGCAACTCATCATCGGCAAAAGTAACCCTGCTTACCTCAAATATCTTGTTCGCTATCTTTTCCAAGTGGTTACTGAGATCTTGTCAAGAACATGGGCCTCGTTCAAGATTTTAATCAACGCCCGACGATGCTTATCTGAATGGATTAACAGTGAGAGCAATGAAATCTGAGCAGGCATCTTCCTCAAGTGCTTTATAATCGAATAGTCCTGCACCTTCATTTTCTTCAAGAATTCCTCTGCTTGCTCTTCATTCATGGCTTTCTTTACTGACGCTAAATTATCTTTAGCTTTTCTCAATTCTTCGGGAGCAAAACACCTTCCCGAGCGAGTCAATCCTTGGGCTTCGCAAACTTCCTCCTTGACTTCCTTTCCTTTATAAGTTACTGTTACCTATTCATAGTTCCATGGAATTTCTTTGCTGTTAACTATCGGTAACTGGATCACCGGCTTGATGATGATGGGATCTGCGCACGTACCTTCCACGATTAAAATGGGTCTGCTTGCTACTCTTGGCAAAAATACCTTTATTCTTTTTGGCTTTGTTGCAGCTTCATTCGAAATTCCTTTCTCAACTTCCACTGACTGTTTAACACTTTTCTTGCTCAACGTGAGCATTCACTCTTCACCTGGCTGCTCAATTGTCTTAGTTCCACTGGACAGAATCATCATGACGGTCTGTGATGGATTCTTAAGCTCTCCCTCTTTATGCACTATCTCAATCATGTTTCTCTCTTGATAAGCTGGCATTGGATTCTGATTGATGTTGGGTGCTTCAGGGTCCTGAACTTCAATTTTGTTGGTGTCAATGAGCTCTTGGATAGCACTTTTCATGTGCCAACACTTCTCTGTTTCATGACCTGGCGTACCAGAACAATACTCACAGCTTACGGAATAGTCCAGACTTTTTGGGGGAGGATTTGGCACTTTGGACTATATTGGCCTTAGCATATCCAATTGTCTTAGCTTGTGGAACAGACTAGTATATGATTCTCCCAACGGCATAAAAGTTTTCTTTTTCTACATCCTTTTATCCTTGAATGCTTGATTAGGCCGAAAACCTGGTCTTGGAGGGTTTCGATAAGCTCTTGGGGATGGATAAGCACTTTGAGGGACAAGAGCACGCCATTGCGCGTGGACAGGAGGTTGGCTATATGTTTGTGCATGGTGGACAGAAAAGTGAGGTGTTGGTGGGGGATAGTAGTGTTGAGGTGGACTATACTAGGTGTGGGGGTAAGCTTGGTAGGGTCGAGGTTGATCGTAATAGTAAGATGATCCTCTTGGTACGAACCAAGTTCCTGCATCGGCCATTGACACGCCCTCTCTCTTCTTTTTCCCGATTCCTCCCGTGCCACCCTGAATAGCCAGGATGGTTGCCTTTATAGCCGAATAACTCATGATTTTGTTCGACTTGAGGCCTTCCTCTACCATTCCTCCCATTACCACCTCGCCGAAAGATTTTCCTACAGCCGAGACCAGATGTCCATGATATGTTAGTTCTAAAGCCTGTAGAAAATAATCTACCATCTCGCTTTTCTTCATTGGGGGGTCTACTCTTGCTGCTTGCTCCCTCCAACGGAAACCATACTCCCTGAAGCTTTCGCTGTGCTTTTTCTCCAACTTTGTCAATGATAGTTGGTCCGGGATGATCTCAAGATTGTATTGGAAGTGACCGGCAAATGCTTGCGCCAAATCATCCCAGGCATACCATCTTCCATGATCTTGCCGTGTGTACCATTCCAGCTCTGATCCACTCAAACTCTGACTGAAGTAAGCCATTAACACCTCATCTTTTCCTCCTGCTCCCCTCATTTTACTGCAAAACCCTCTTAAGTGCGCTACTGGGTCACCGTGCCCATTGTATAAGTCAAACTTGGGCATCTTGAATCCCGCCGGTAGTTGCACATTTGGAAATAAACACAGGTCTTTGTAGGCTACAATCACCTGGCCTCCCAATCCCCGCATATCTCTGCATGATTGCTCCAGGATTTTCACTTTTCTGAACATCTCCTCTTGTTCAGGATTTTTGGACGGTTTTTCTGCTCCTATCGGGAGGTCAAAATGCGAAGTATAAGAGTAGGGTTCAGGAGCTTTGAAAGTGGGCTCTAGGGGGTAATATTGATTGTCTTGGGCCAGGAACATAGGCTCGCTAGAGTATGTGTGGAGTGCAGCTGGTGGAGATGCCACGAAAACCGGTGTGATTGGTGGGGGAGGGTATGGAATTGGTTTTGGTGGTGGAGCTTCTGGCGTGTGAGAAGTGGTTCCCTGGTAGTGTTGGTAGATGGGGAAACTTGGAGATAAATCAGAAGCAGGATGTTCCGGAGACTGAGCCGGTGTTGGGATGAAGGTAGGATTAGCAGGATAGGCTGGTGGAGGTTGTCCCTTAGTCCAGGCCTGATACATCTCGGCCATCTGTTATTTCATTTTATACATCTCTTCTTTCATTGTATTCACATCCAGCTCTTCTACCTCGGCACTTGTCTCTCTATCTGGACTATACATGATTATTTCTATTTCTTCTTTAGATCTGGTTTGGTATGAGTGAGTTGCCAGTATGCTAAGGAACTAATAACTGCTTGAATTCTGATGATGAAAAGCAAACTTGTTAGTTATTAGTATTTAACAGATATGCAATCGCACATTGGGATGCAATGCACCTAAGCAATTTAACCAGTTCTATCATGTATTTGCTTGGTTGCTTGCATCATCCCGGCTTTTCCTAATTATATCCTTTCTTTCATTGACACTCATATCTTTCTATATTTGATCCTTTTTTATTTTATTTTTTCTTTTAGTTGTGGTTGAATATTATGGAGATTACCTACGTATCATAACCCCGAATGAATCAGACCGTGCGTAGTTCTGGCGGATAAGTGCAAAAATGACTAAATTATTTTTGGGATTTTAAATTCTTTTCATAAAAAGGAAATTCTTTGCATTACAACAACATACTCCAACAACATAATGACAATATAGATTCACAAATTGACTTACGGATTTCGAATAACAGACTCCAACAGAAAAAAGAAAAGTACAGACTCAATTAAAATCAAGAATACATTAATGCTCATGGTGCCCATGGGATATCATTCGGTTTCGCCGCGGGCCTAAATGCGAGATCCCCTTGCAGTCGCTCCAAATCACTCATAACATGGCGGACGAAAGTCATCACTGCAGCGAAAAAGGTGGTACGAGTCATGTCTTCACATTCTTGGCACTTCACAACAATATAATCAGCAATAGCGATGACCCTCTCTCTGATCCTACCCTTTTCCTAAAGCAGATACCCGACCTGTTGATTACGGGCTTTTAATATCTGAGAGTCATGAAGGTGTTGTTTTTGCAACTACCGCATTCCTTCCTCCATCTGAGCCATCAGATCATAACAGTGCTCCCTATCAGTTTGGAAATCTCTAGTCTGCTTGACTGCCTCATTCTCGAGAGTGGCTATCTTCCTTCTTAGGATAGTGACGGTCCCTTCATAGTCCCTCTTTATCTGTTGCATAAATCGTGTCCGCTCTTCTTTCCCTTTTGTCCATCTTGCCCGAATTTTTGCTAAACTAGCTTTAGATTTTTCCAGGTCTTCTTGACACTCGAGGGCTTTCTTTTTCAGACCGCTTGTGAGTCTTTTATCAGCCTGGCTTCTTTCTGGGTTTCTGGCAGCTACTCTCATTTTTTGGATTTGGGCTTGGAGGGCCTCATTTTCCTGAGTTAGCTTTTTTCTTTTCGCCTTCACCTGCAGCTGCTTGGATACTGTTGCCGAACTTGAGGTCACTTATTTGCCTTTCTAACTTGCTTATTTTGGCCCTATAGCTTTCTTCCTTTGCTAAGCATCCCCACTGCTCTTGCTAGTCGTCGTTGAACTGTTGGACATGAGCTCATTTGGTAGGTCTTTCAGGAATCTGAAACCTTTTGTCGAACCAAATAGCGTACTTGGGGTCTACCTCACCTCTGGCTAAATCCCGAACCATGGTCTTAGGCTCCAGGAATCTGCATTGATTCCATACTTGGCAAACCCTTCCTTCCCGAAATGTGTCCTTTGGACCTAATTCTATGACATGTTTGCTCAAATCTTCATTGCGGGGAATGGTTTGAAATCTGCCCAGTTGACGCGAGGAGCATATGGTTGGATGCTCCGGATGCCCATAAGGAGAAGGTAACAAACTTCAGCTGACATGTATATTGCTTCGGTGACAGGAAGCCATCCTAATGCCCACTTAATTTTATCGACAGTCAAAGAATTTAAGAGTGCAAATCAAGCCTCAATACCTTCAGGAAAAACAATACCCCCCATTCGGCTTTCAAATTCGTCGATGCATTTCAAACCGGTCAGACCATGGTTCATGTATCCAACCCGGTGGCAGAGATGTTCCTGGATCCACAATTGTAGTAGTAAATTGCAGCCTTGGAAGAAACTTCCCCCTTCGACAAATAGTCAAAGCTTGATATATCTCAGACAAAATCAGGGGAATCAAGGTAGCATTAGCTCTCTTGATTGCAACGTCAACCATTCTTATGAGGCCCAGTTCTATGTTGCCGTCATCTCATAGACAAATTACAGTACCCAAGAATTCTACTATGAAAACTAACCCTCGCCTTGCCTCCTATTTGTCTTTATTTTCGGCATGATTCAAACCAGTATTTAGTGCTTCGAAGCCTTTGGGGTTACCATAGCGAGGATACAAGAACTGGAAAGTGCAACATCCTCTAAACAAATTCATATCCTAAAAATCTCGGCTAACACTCAACATGTCGAGAAACTTGTGCGGAGATACAGGCCTTGGTGATACAGGGTACAGACTTCTAAGGTTTCCACTGAGTCCGGTGTAACCTGCATTTTCCTCTAGGGTGGGTGTGAGCTCGAAGTTAGAAAAATGAAACACATTGAGAGTGGGATCCCAAAATGGTATCAAGGCCTCAACCATGTCCAATCTTGGCTTGATGTTTAAAAGTCCGGTAAGGCCACCCAAAACTTTGACCACAGTTTCTCTATTGTCCTTCCCCAAATCATTCAACCACATATGAAGCTGCAAAGGGATCTCTTTAAGAGCTGAAAAGGATTTATTTTCATCTGTGCTCATCCTGCACATTTATTATTAAAAGAAAAAATAAAGACTTTTTTTGACTCAAAAAGTTGTCATTATTTCAAAATTTTATAAAAATATCCAGCTTTGTTAATACGGCCTTTCAGCATTTCGATAAAGAAGATTTAAAGGTTGTGTTTGCTAACCGGTCAAAAACTCCGAAAAATGACCAAAGATGGCTGTTCTTGCAAAAATAACCTTACAGCGTCCTTTTGGGGACATTTGTCTATTTTGGACAAAAATGGCGTTACCTTTACTTATGGCAAAACAACGACATTTATTTTCCCCAACTTTTTTTCTTTTTTTTACCAAATAGTTAAACCTGATATGGGTTGCCTACATATCCCACATCCGATGAGAATCAAACTTACGTAGTTCTACCAAACGAACTATATTTTTAAAAAAGGAAAGACAGAAAATTTTGGCAGAGCTTTGCTATTTTTTTTTGGACACTGATTATTCATAAAAAAATGAGTGATTAATTCCCTCACATTTTTTTTAATTCTCCTCTCATCATTCAAAAGCCTATCAACATGCAAATCCGAAGCAAATAAATGCACAAGTAGTAAGTAAGATGCATCAGGATGGTCTTTTCATTTTAGGTGCACCTGTCCTAGACAGACCCAATCCTTGTGTTGAGTCTCCAAGGTCAAATGCACATGATTCAAACAAACGTTCCTAATAGGGATCCGGCATGAGGCTTTGTTATTCTAGGTTTAAAAACTTGGGTTTATTATTCTAGACCTGCCTTACCCGAGCAGACAGCTCGAGCCGAGGGGGTAGCGTACCGGGAATACAGAAGCTTCACCAGCTTTGTAACTGATCCGTACCTCGTTCTAAAATTGGAATGACTCTAACAGAAGAGAAGTCACATGAAGTTCACACTCCTCCATGATTTAGAAGACTCAGAGAGAAGAAGGATTTCGTGACAATTTGTATACAATTCAACAATATCAAAGCGGTAAAAAGCAGCATTTAGCACATTAGGCCCAAATATATAATTAAAATTAGATAATAAACAAATTCAAATACAACAATTATTCCAAGCTCGAATTTCTAACCCTGAACCAGTGGTTCTGGGTTAAAGTCTCCAGCAGAGTCGCCAAAGTTGTCACACCTCCTTTTTTATTGCATCTCGGTAGGGTATAATAAAGGAGTTTTACCAATTAAAGGACAATTGAAACGGGATTTATTATTAAAAATACAGAGTCGCCACTAGGAATAATTTATGGTGTCCCAAGTCACCTGTTTAATCCCGAATCAAGGAAATTTTGACTCTGTTTTACAGTCCGCGAACATAAAAATCCGAGTAAAGAATTCTGTTAACCCGGGAGAAGGTGTTAGGCGTTCCCGGGTTCCGTGGTACTAGCACGGTCGCTCAACTGTTATTATTGACTTAATTATCTGATTTTAATACATGTTTTAGCCTATGGTTCAATTTTAACTTTAACCGCTTTTATTTAATTTTAAAGAAGATTGAACATCGTAAAAACATGTCTTTGGATAGCGTCACATGAAATGGACACACGATCTAGAACACGTTTTAGGATTTGGATTTGGGTCGCATGAAATGCACACCCGAGTTTAGGAAATTAATATTATTAAAGTACGCGCCTAAAGTAACTACGCGTTTTACCTTTGCGAGGGCCATGGAATTTCACTAAATGGCACGCCTCGAATTCTAAGGTTAACTTAAAACTAATTAAAATGAGGGCCACATAATTGTTATTTTTTGTTTTGCATAGTGCACCTCAAATGATTCTGCTTAAAAGGGAATTCAAACTACCTCATGAGGGCCATAAACTATGTTTGTTAAGTATGGCATGCCTCGACTATTTAAAAAAATTTAATCAATTAAACATTAAGGAAACTGAATTATACTTCATATGAGTACTCGAACTAACCCAGGGAAAATTCCTTTAAAGAGGAAGGCCACTTTTAAAAGAAACGAATTGGGCCTATAACAGTATTTAACTAGAAGACTGAATTTTTTCAATAAAGACATAGGCCCAAATTTCGGTTGCAGTTGCCCTTAGGTTTGGGCTCCAGGTGAGCCCGATGTCTTAATGACTGAAAATATTTAAACGAGTGGGTGGGCTGCTGAGTTTACCCTGATCTTTTCACCAGTTAGGCCAATATTAGGCCTAATTCTCAGAACCACAAACGTTTGCACTACCAATTGAGAGCCAATTAATTTTAAAAAATACTATCTAGGAACAAGAAATCGAACTAGTTAAATTAATTTTGAATTCAATTGATTAAACACGAATCAACCATCTAAACTTCACGTATTAATATTCCACTGTCTTTGGGTCCACCCCACTACCAAAACAGGCCAAAAAATTAAAATAACTGAGATGTTGGGCTCAATGAACAAGCCCAAACCCTGTGTGGAGCAAAGCTGAGGATCCTAAGCCCCAGCATCGAACCCATGTTAAAGCAGACACCCCTTTTCACTTAAACACGACTGGGAAAAACTCATTACCACCTAATAATCAATATACCTAGAAACTTCAAATACCATTAATTACACATCCTAACATAACCGGCGGAAAGAAAGACTGATCATTACTTAAAACGCTAATCAGTTAAATATCTTGTAAAAACTAGGTTGTTTAAACATAATAAGCATGCCATGATATTTCTAATGAACCATACTACATTAAGCAATTCTCATATGTTTCTATTTACTTAATCTACGTTATCAAGCATTGAGTCCACTTGTCGACTCATTTACGTCACATCCATAAAGTCCCAAATGTTTCAGAGTCCAGTACATAATCATTTAGATCCTAAAATGAACATGTAACATTTGATGGCATAATCGAATACACAAGAGGAAATTTAACTAGGAAAAACATGAAATTGAAAGATGCATATACCAAAAAATGAAAACTAAAGTTGTAGACAAGCAACTATGTGTTAAACTTCAAAA
Source organism: Nicotiana glauca (assembly GCA_026770625.1). Classification (NCBI taxonomy): domain Eukaryota; kingdom Viridiplantae; phylum Streptophyta; class Magnoliopsida; order Solanales; family Solanaceae; genus Nicotiana; species Nicotiana glauca. Next base: position 36,768 of record MU776884.1, read on the forward strand.
TCCATTTCTATCTCAATCTTCAACTTGAACATCACACTATACAAGTTTCAGAACATGTACCTGGAAATGAAAGTGCAATGAAGCAAAATTAGCAGCAGCAATAACAGTATCCAACAGCAAAAACAACCATGAAACAATTTTGAACCAAAACTAATGTTCGACAGTCACAAATCCACCACCAAACTTCAAACCCAGCTTTTAAAATACCAAACGTAAATCATCTCAACCCAAGTAACTCATGCAACCGGTTCAGGAATCAGAAATTGAAGATATCACAAAAAAGGATTCGATGGAATAGTAATTTCAACAAAACTCCAAACTAAAACACTTTCTAAAACACACAGACCAACACTGAACTTAATCCATTTCAACTCTTAGGCTATTCAGAGAGTATTTTAGAGGTTGAAATTCACTAAAAGTCCAATGGAACAGTAACCATTTGGCCATCTATCTTTTATTGAATTTTATAGCTCTTAGGTCTCTCTTGGGTCTCTCAACTCTCTGAATATCAATCTCTGTCTCAATGTCTATCTCTTAATTCTCTCTAGCTCTCCCTATTCAGTATTTCAAGTCTCTCTCCATGTCTATGTGTTATGCTTTTGTTCTTCTTCTTCTTTTCTTTTTATTCTTATTTCAAAAATTAAAACTAAAATCTTAATTTAAATTATGAAACCAAATTAACATATCAAAAATACTAATTAACTCTAAATAATAATTATCATAAAATAATAATTATCACACATATTTAAATACCAAACTAAAAGAAAATCACAAAATTTTGACATTACACTAAAAAAATGCAAACTACATTATTATTATTATTATTATTATTATTATTATTATTTTGTGATTTTTCATTTTTGTTAATCAACAATTTACTTAATTAATCTAAAAATATAAAATTAAATCCTAAATGCAAATGCAACATATTTTTATATTTTTCATTAATTAAATAATATATACATGCACAGACAAATACAAATAATAACAAAAAATATCACAAAATTTCACAAGACATCAAACAATAAAACAAACAATTTTGTTTTGATTTTGTGGGAGTAATTCATGTGAGGCAAAAATTATGTGCTCACAGAGACATGTTGATTTCTGTACTGTTTGGTGTATTTTATTTAAGTCTTCCACTTTAACCTTATATTCCGCTGTTAATTTAAATGTTTATCGCTTGCTAATATATGTTGAAAAAAGGATTAAAACAAAAGAGGTAAGAGTTCCAAACTTCGTGGCTTGCCTAGCTTCTACGAGTAGGCGCCATCACGACTCCTGAGGGTGGGCAATCTGAGTCGTGACAAGTTGGTATCAGAGCTCTAGGTTACATGGGTCTCACAGTTCACGGACAAACTTAGTAGAGTCTGAGGAATTGGTACGGAGACGTCTGTATTTATCCCCAGAGGCTACAGAGTTAGGAAAAATCTCACATTTGTTCTTTCTTGTCGTGCAGTTTGGTTTCTCAATGCTAATTGAATTTCTACTATGCTCTTTCACAGATGGCGAGAACACGCGCTTCCTCATCTACCGATCAGCAGTCCGAGCCTGCAGCAGCTCCCACGAGGGGCAGATGGCGAGGTCAGGGTCGTGCTAGAGGGCGAGGTCAGGGTCGTGCTAGAGGGCGAGGTCGGGGCCGTGCTAGAGGCCGAGGCAGGGGCAAAGCTCAGGCTAGAGCAGCAGCACCCGTAGGGAAGCCTCAGGTTGATTTTGATGACGAGGTACCAGCCCCAGCAGTTCCGGTAGGCGCAGCTCAGGTCCCAGAGGGGTTTATTTCTACCCTAGTTCTTCAGGATGCTCTGGTCCGTCTAGTGGCCTTATGGAGAGTGTCACCACGGTAGGTTTACTTCCTGTAGCACCAGCCATCTCTCAGGCTGGAGGAGGAGACCAGACTCCTGCTACTCACACTCCGGAGCAAGTAGTTCCACAGATTCAGACTCCAGTATCTCAGCCAGTTGGAGCGGTTCAGCCGGGCGTGGTAGCTCAGACCGGCGATGGTGCAGCCATGTCTATCGATGCTTTGTGGAGATTGGACAGTTTTACCAAGCTCTTCACTACTACCTTCAGCGGTACATCTACTGAGGATCCCTAAGATTATCTGGATAGTTGTCACGAGGTTCTTCGAAACATGGGGATTGTTAAGACCAACGGGGTTGATTTTGCTACATTTCACATGTCTGGATCTCCCAAGACTTGGTGGAAGGATTATTGCTTAGCTAGACCAGCAGGATCACCAGCCTTGGCCTGGGAGCAGTTCACACATCTATTCTAGAGAAGTCTCTCCCTATTACACAGCGAGAGGCCTATCAGAGGCAGTTCAAGCGTCTTCAGGAGGGATCCATGACTGTTACCCAGTACGAGATCAGATTCATAGATTTGGCTCTCCATGCCCTTATTATACTTCCCACTGAGAGTGAGAGAGTGAGATGGTTCATTGATGGACTCATTCAGCCGATTCGTCTCCAGATAGCTAGAGAGACTGGGAGTGAGATATCCTTCCAGGAGGTGGCCAATGTGGCCCGGAGGATTGAGATGGTACTATCATAGGGGGTAGTCATGGGGCAGACAAGAGGCCCCGTCATTCAAGAAGATTTAGTGGTACCTCGTCTGGAGGTAGAGATTCATATGGTAAAGGCCATCCTCCTAGGCTCTTTCAGTCAGCTCTTCAGGTTTCTCATGGTGCTTCAGGTAGCTGTGGTCCTCAGATGCAATATTTCGATCAGTAGCCCTATAGTGCACCACTAGCACCTATCAGTGCACCGCTTCAGAGTTTCCAGTGTCGTCAGCCCCAGCAGCCGAGGGCTTATTTTACTTGTGGTGACACGAGGCAGAATGCTAGGTATTGCACTTGCGCCTCAGGTGGCTCTTAGCATCAGAGTTCCCGTGCTATGGTTCAGGCACCAGGCGTTCCACAGCCCTCCTAGCCAGCTAGAGGTGGGGTGGGGGTAGAGGTGCTAGAGGTGGAGGTAGAGGTACTAGAGGTGGAGATCAAGCCACTAGAGGTGGAGGCCAACTAGCAGTAGACCGACCCAGAGATGTGATTCAGGGTGGTGGGGCCCAGCCCTGATGTTATGCTCTTCAGGCCAGGCCCGAGGATGAGGCTTCAGATGCAGTTATTATAGGTACGGTTCTGGTTTGTGATAGATATGCTTCGGTGTTATTTGATCCAGGGTCTACGTATTCGTATGTGTCATCTTATTTTGCATCATACTTGGTCATGCCTAGTAATTCATTGAGTGTTCCTGTTTATGTGTCTACACTGGTGGGTGATTCTATTGTGGTCAATCGAGTCCATCGTTCTTGTATTATGGTAATTGGGGGTCTTGAGACTCGTGTAGATTTGTTGCTTTTAGATATGGTTGACTTCGATATTATATTGGGGATGGATTGGTTATCACCTTACCATGCTATCTTGGACTGTCATGCCAAGATTGTGATCTTAACTTTACCGAGTTTGCCTCATTTAGAGTGAAGAGCGACTCTTGTTCATTCTACCCATAGTGTTATCTCGTATGTGAAGGCTCGGCGTATGGTCTAGAAGGGGTGTTTGGCCTATTTGGTGTATGCTCATAGTTCTAGTGCTAAGGTTCCCTCTATTGATTCAGTGCCAGTTGTTCGTGAGTTTCTTGAGGTATTCCCTTCAGACCTGCCGGGTATGCCACCCGATAGGGATATTGACTTTTGCATTAATTTGTCTCCAGGCACTCAACCCATTTCTATCCCGCCATATTGTATGGCTTCACCTGAGTTGAAAGAGTTAAAGGAGCAGTTGCAAGACTTGCTTGAGAAGGGTTTCATTAGACCCAGTGTTTCACCTTGGGGTGCACCAGTGTTGTTTGTCAAAAAGAAGGATAGGTCAATGAGAATGTGTATCGATTATCGGCAATTGAACAAGGTTACAATAAAAAATAAGTATCCGCTTCCAAGGATTGATGATTTGTTCGATAAACTTCAGGGTGCCAAGGTATTTTCATAGATTGACTTGAGATCTGGCTACCATCAGTTGAGAATTAGGGCATCCGATGTCCCTAAGACAGCTTTCCGCACTCAGTACGAGTATTATGAGTTCTTGGTTATGTCATTTGGGTTGACAAGTGCCCCAGCAACTTTTATGGATTTGATGAACTGAGTGTTTAGGCCTTATTTGGATTCGTTTGTGATGGTCTTCATTGATGATATATTGATATATTCCTACAGCCAGGAGGAGCACGAACAACACCTTAGAGTGGTTCTTCAGACTCTGAGGGGTAGTCAGTTACATACAAAGTTCTCCAAGTGTGAGTTCTGGTTGAGTTTAGTTACATTTCTGGGTCATATTGTGTCAGCAGAGGGTATTCAGGTTGATTCGAAGAAGATTGAGCCAGTCAAGAACTGGCCTAGACCAGTATCAGCTACAAAGATTCGGAGTTTCTTGGGATTGGCAGGCTACTATTGTCGGTTCGTGGAGGGCTTTTCATCTATTGTAGCCGTGATGACCAAACTGACCCAGAAGGGTGCCCAATTCAGATGGTCGGATGAGTGTGAGGCAATCTTTCAAAAGCTCAAGACAGCTGTGACTACGGCACCGGTGTTGGTTTTGTCCACAGGTTCAGGGCCTTATACAGTTTATTGTGATGCTTCTCATATTGGGCTTGGTGCAGTGTTTATGCAGGATGGCAAGGTCATTACCTATGCTTCGCGGCAGTTGAAGATTCATGAGAAGAGCTATCCAATTCATGATTTGGAGTTGGCAGCCATAGTTCACGCATTGAAGATGTGGAGGCATTTTCTGTATGGCGTGGCATGCGAGGTGTTCACGGATCACAAGAGTCTACAGTATTTGTTCAAGCAGAAGGAGCTAAACTTAAGGTAGAGAATGTGGTTGGAGATATTAAAAGACTATGATGTCACCAACTTATATCATCCGATGAAGGCTAATATGGTGGCTGATGCTTTGAGTACGAAGTCAGCCAGTATGGGTAGTCTTGCGTATATTCCGGTTGGTGAGAGACCGCTTGCTTTGAATGTTCAGGCTTTGGCCAATCAGTTTGTGAGGTTGGATATTTTTGAGAACATTCGTGTGTTAGCTTGCACGGTCGTTCGTTCTTCATTATTGGAGTGTATCTGTGAGATGATCCCTATTTGTCTGTCCTTAGAGACACGGTGCAGCGCAAAGGTGCCAAGTAGGTTACCTTAGATGATGATGGAGTTTTGAGGTTGTAGGGTCGAGTTTGTGTGCCTCATGTGCATAGGCTCCGAGAGTTGATTTTAGAGGAGGCCCATAGCTCCCGATACTCTATTCATCCGGGCGTCGCAAAGATGTATCAAGATTTTCGACAGTATTACTGGTGGCGTAGAATGAAGAATGATATTGTTGCATATATGGCTCGGTGTTTGAATTGTCAGTAGGTTACGTACGAGCATAAGAGGCCTGGTGGTTTATTTTAGAGGATTGAGCTTCCCGAGTGGAAGTAGGAGCGGATCACTATAGACTTCGTTACTGGACTCCCGCAGACTTGAAAGAAGTTCGACGAGTATGGGTCATTGTTGATAGGCTGACCAAGTTAACACATTTCATTCATGTGGCAGTCTCCTATTCTTCCGAGAGGTTGGCTGAGATCTATATTCGGGAGATTGTTTGCCTTCATGGTGTGCCCATATCTATCATTTCAAACTGCGGTACGCAGATTACCTCGCGTTTTTGGAGAGTAGTTCAGCGAGATTTGGGCACACGGCTTGAGTTGAGCACATCATTTCATCCCCACACGGATGGGCAGCCCGAGCGGACTATTCATATTTTGGAGGATATGCTCTGAGCTTGCGTTATTGACTTTGGAGGTTCGTGGGATTAGTTTATGCCTTTAGCAGAGTTTGCCTACAACGACAGCTACCAGTCGAGCATCCAGATGGCTCTTTATGAGTCTTTATATGGTAGGCGGTGTCGATCTCTGATTGGATAGTTTGAGCCACGAGAGGCTCGGTTGTTAGGTACGAATATGGTTCAGGAGGCCTTGGACAAGGTCAGGATCATTCAGGATAGGCTTCGTACAGCTCAGTCCAGGCAGAAGAGTTATGTAGACCGCAAGGTTCGAGATGTGGCTTTTATGGTCGATGAGCGGGTATTGCTCCGAGTGTCGCCTATGAAGGGCGTGATGAGGTTTGGGAAGAAGTGCAAGCTTAGCCCTAGGTTCATTGGTCCATTTGAGATTCTTGATCGAGTGGGAGATGTGGCTTATAGACTTGCTTTGCCGCCGAGCTTGTCAGTCGTGCATCCAGTGTTCCATGGGTCCATGCTTCGGAGGTATCACGACTATCCATCCCACGTGTTAGATTTTAGCACTGTCCAGTTAGACAAGGACTTGTCTTATGAGGAGGAGCCGGTAGCTATTATAGACTGGCAGGTTCGTCAGTTGATGTCGAAGAGTTTTCCTTCTGTTCGTGTTTAGTGGAGAGGTCAGCCTGCTCAAGCATCGACCTGGGAGTCCGAGTTTGATATGCGAAGCCGTTATCTTCATCTTTTTCCCAACTCAGGTACTTCCTTCTTATGTCCGTTCGAGGACGAACGAGTGTTTTAGAGGTGGAGAATCTGATGACCCAAAAGGTCAACACTTTCTTTTAATTAAATTTTGTGTCTCTGAGGCCTTGAAAACCTTATTTAGAGTCACCTCGTTTTGCGTGCGTAGTCTGGCTCGTAGCCGGAAAGCTTAAATATAAAAATCTGTGAAAAATGATAAATTTGTTTATAAAATGAGTTAATTTGACTTCAGTCAACAGTCTTGGAGGGCCCGTAGGAAAATAAGGGACTTTGGCGTATGTCCGGAATCGAATTCTGAGGTCCCGAGCCCAAGAAATGAATTTTTAAAGGAAATTGTTTAATGAAATTGTTGAAGGAAATTTAAAATGAAATCTAATTATAACATAATGGTATCGGGCCTTTATTTTGGTTACGGCTGCCCTGTACAGGTCTTATATATGGTTTAAGTCATTTCTACAAAATTTTGTTAAAAACGGATATCATTTGACGTGATTCGGACCTAAAATGCTAAATTGGATACTTGATGAAGTTTGAGAAAAGTTCTTGATTTTGAGGTTTGATCCATTGTTATTGAGGTTATTTTGGAAATTTGATCACACGGATAATTTTTTATGAGGATGTTGAGTTAGTACGTGTGTTTAGTTAGGAATTCCGAGGGCTCGATTGTGTTTCGGATGTGATTCGGGAAGTTTTGAACTTAAGAAAAATTGCAGAAAATAGCTATTCTGGTATGCTGAGATTCCTTCTTCGTGTTCGCGGGATGGCCCTCGCGAACGCGATGTGTAAATTTTGATGAATGGGAAATCCTTCTACGCGAACGCGTAGCTCAGGACGCGAACACGAGGCAGTGGAGGTTTATACCTTCGCCAACGCGGACCTGGCCACGTGAACGCGAAGGCCAAGTGGGCCTGGGCAGAGGAAGGTGTAGTTGTCTTAAGCGAACGCGACCCGTTGGACGCGAACGCGAGAGCTCGAGGGGCTAAAGCTTCGTGAACGCGAGCCCGTTTACACGAACGCGAAGTCTTAACCAGGTTGACCCATCGGAAATGCGAAGGGTCTGTTGCGATCGCGAAGAGCATTTTCGCCCAGTGATTTTTAAAAGCCAAAAACAGAACCCATTACAGGATTTCATAAAAATTTCACAAACCTCTTCTTCTCCAAAGTTCTTAGGCGATTTTTGAAGCAATCCTTCACCATAATCTCTTGGGTAAGTAATATTTAACTCATTTTCTTCAATTTTCATTAACACCTATTAGATTTCTAGGCTTAAATCATGAGATTAACGGTAAAAAATTAGAGATTTGAGTAGAGTTAGGGCTTTTTAATTAATTGTGATTTAGACCTTATTTTGGAGTCGAATTCTGGAAATAGTTATATATTTGGGCTCGTGGGTTAATGGGTGATTTGATTTTGGTCTGAACCTCGTGTTTTGACCAAGCGGGTCCGAGGTCAATTTTTCGGTTTTTGGGAAGAATGATTAGAAAGCTATAATTAGGCCGTGGAATTGAATTGTTTATCACTTATTGATGTTATTAAATCGATTATGCATAGATACGATTGTGTTGGAGCCAAATTTGAAAGGAAAGGCAGTTTTTGAGGATTGAGTTGGCCGTGGAAGTTTGAGGTAAGTGTCCTATTTGCTAATCGCTTCTTGTTGAGTACGATGTATAAGCATGGTGACGAGTGTCTATACGTTGGTGTCGAGCATGACCGTGAGTCTTATATTGCCAGATATTGTGTTCTTAAATGTTGTTATGGATGCTTTAATTGATGATTCTCGACATTGAGTAAAGATTTGGTTTATTCTCGTGGATTCTATTTATGATTAAGTATTGGTGCTATTTGAGTTGAGTAAGAATTTGAGTTAGGATTGGTTATAGCTGATTCTCCCTTACCGGGATGTTTGTTTTGGTATTGTTGTTCCCTTACCAGAAAGCTATTATATTAATTTTGTTCCCTTGCCGGGATTCCTTGTGGTTTTGTGTTGCCTTGTAAATGGGAGCGGGTGGTACGCCTACCACGAGATATGATGAAATGGGAGCGGTTGGTACGCCTACCACAAGATATAATGAAATGGAAGTGGGTGGTACGCCTTCTACGAGATATGACGAAATGGGAGCGTGTGGTACACCTACCACGAGATATAATGAAATGGGAGCGAGTGGTACGCCTACCACAAGATATGAGAAATGGGATCGGGTTGCACGCCTGCAATGAGATGTGAACCGAAAGTGAAATCTGTCTTTGTTTTCCTTATCCTTTCTAGGAGTTGGATTTTGGTTTCCTTATAATTCTCTTGAGATTCTGTTTTATCTACTATCCCCGAAGCATGTTTCCCCTTCCTAGCATTAATTGCTTGCTCTAGTTATCTTTCCGCTGTATACATGTATATATAACTGCACAGATTTATTTGGAGTCTAGTCCTAACATCGTCACTACCTCGCCCGGGTTAGGCCAGGCACTTACTAGCACATAGGGTCGGTTGTGATGATGCTACACTCTGCACTTATGTACAGATACCGAGGCAGCGTTTGGTCAGCAGCAGTAGATTGGGAGTCAGCCTTCAGTCCACCAAGACACCGAGGTAGCCTTGCAGGCGTCCGCAGGCCCGACGTCTCATCTATCCCTTATTATTTTATGTTATCCCTTGTATTCTAGACAAACAGTATTTCTTTCTTTCAGACATTGTATGTAGTGATCTTAGACAGTCCATGAACGTTGTGACACCAGTTCTTGGGTAGAGGCATATGTTGATTTCCGTATTGTTTGGTTTATTTTGTCTAAGTCTTCCGCTTTAACCTTATATTCCGCTGTTATTTAAATGTTTATCGCTTGCTAATATATGTTGTAAAAAGGATTAAAACAAAAGAAGTGAGAGTTCCAAACTTCGTGGCTTGCTTAGCTTCTACGAGTAGGCGCCATCACGACTCCCGAAGATGGAAAATTCGGGTCGTGACACTATCACAAGTCGAGGTCAAAATTTGAATAGTATACTGGTTTGATCTATTTTATTCTCTGATTTATTTATTTAATTCCTTGTTTATAAATTGGAATTGAATTGAATTTCATATCCTTAAAACGACAATATAAATTTATTTCTGACTCAAATTTTAGGATAAACAGTAATATAAATAATATGTAAATTACTCTTCGTAAACTTTTGTTTAATATCGGTTGCCAACATTTCACGGTATAGCCAGTTTTTGGACCGGTCAATCAAAAATAGCCAATATTTACCAAGTCAATAAAAAATAGTTATCGTTTTACTGCAATAGATACCGGTCCAGCATAATATACTGGAGTTCGGTGTACTTATGTATGAACTCCAGCATATTATGCTGGCCCGGTATACTTTGCTGGCTCCAGTATAATATACTGGAGACTGGAGCACTGGTGCTCCAAACTCCAGTATATTATACTGGACCATTATACTTGCTGGAACTCCAGTATATTATGCTGGAGTTCTAATACATTTATGCTGGAACTCCATCATATTATGCTGGAGTTCGAGCATACTATCCTGGAACTCCAGTATAATATGCTGGAGTTCAAGTATACTTATGCTGGAACTCCAGCATATTATACTGGAGTATTTTCTAGGTTTTGAACAGTATTTTCTTATCTTTACATTAAAAGTGGCTAAATTTCGATTACTTTTGAAATTGGATAATTTTTGAATGACCAGTTGTAAATCTGGCTATTTTTAAAAATATTCCATATCGGTTGGGGTCAGCCCATGGCAATACATAAGGCCGATGGGCTAATTTGGGTTGAGCTGAAAAGTCTCGAATAGGCTGACGAAAACTCAACTTCATTCAACTAACAAGCAATGGTGGATGTAGTGTTTAAGCGACAGGTTCAACCGAATCTATAATTTTCGACGCAGATTATAATTTATACGTAAAAATTTATTAAATTTGTAAAAGAAGTTAGATATGAATCCATAACTTTAAAATATAATGGATTAAATGCAAAAAATTTTAAATATTGAACTCATAAAGTTTAAATCTTGTATCCGCATGTACTAACAAGTAGATCAAGTAAACGACTCTAGAATTGGCTAAACTGTTCACCAAAAATTATAGTACAGTACTATTAGTACTGTCACGGGGGCGTATATGGTCAGCCCAAAGTCACACCCGCGCGGCAGTCAAGTCCCCCGCTTGACTCAGCCTTCCTTTTACTTAGCCAATTTTCAGCAAGTTTGGCTTAGACAAAATTTAGGCAACAAACAGAAATTTAAAAACACAAAACAAGCTACGGGAAAGTCCCAACCTTTGCATTAATTCTGAAAATATACAAAAGACCCTCACTTGCTATGAACACAGTCCGTTCACAGCCCACTTTTGGCAAGAACACAAGTCGTTCTTTGGTCAACACTAAGACATGCCCATGCGCAGCCTTAGCCCCTTTTGAAACCCTTGAAACCCTCACGTTTCACTCTTGTTTCCCACTTGTAATTCTCACGAAATTACCCACTCTACTTCTGCCTAAGTTAAAGGTCCTATTTATAGAATATAGGCAGCCCTTAAACTTGGCAGCACATGACACATGTCGTCTACAACATTTGCCACTTGTCGGGCTAAGCTTAAATATTGTTCCTAACATGTAGTTGACATCCCCAACTACTTAGGACACACTATACACGAAATGGATAATGGATACAAGCATAATCTGATCATGGGAGATCATGGGACAAAGAGGTTATTGCAAGGTAACCGCCAAAACTGCTTTCCATGTGCAAGGCATGTGACATCTTCACTTGGCCAGCTGAATTTCGCCCAAGGCATGCTTTGTGTCATGCCTTAGCTCACTTTGACATTGCTCCGTGCCAATGTCTTGCCCGCAACTCGCTGTCATGATTTTCCCGCACACGCCACACCGCCTTGGCCTAGTTTTCTACCTTGACCATTGTCAACTTTCATTCTCTCGTGTCATTGCTTGTATTTCCTTTCCCATAGCCTTGCCTTAGCTATTGAAAGCCTTTGCCATTATCCTGCCTTTCCGCTTTGCATTAGCTTAGCCCGCACATAGCTGCCACAACCCAAAAGTGCCATGCCTCTGACTTTGACGCGCATGCCATGCCATGCCGCCCTAACATTACCCATGCTGCCTCATCAAGCCTTTGCCAAGCGCGCCTTGCCTGTCCCAAAGCCTTGGCCAATACTTGACCACAACAGCCTTCAATGCCAATGTCATATCCGTCGCCCGCATGATCGTTTTGCCCGCACCTAGACCATTGACAAGGCCATCACACCCAAATCCTTATCACAGCCATGCTACACCCGATGACAAAAAGTCAGGTCCTAACAAGTAGTATGTATATGAACCAAACTTCATTGCTAAACTTTTTTTAAATAAAAATTCATTCTATTTCTCCCCATTTGGTAGCCTATGACGAAGGGAAAGCTGCCAGACTCTAGCCTATGACCGCCAATTGGTTGTTGCACGGTTTATGGACTTTTCTTTTTTGCACGGTTTATGGCTACGTTTACCTAATATGGCTGCCCTTGCTATACTGCTGCTGACCTAGAGCACTAACTTTTCTCCTTTAGTTCAATTTATATGACATAATTTTATTGGATAGAAAATTTTAGAAAGAAAATTGGCAGTTTATATTATGTTATGAGATTTATGTAACTATAAAAATATATTATTAAATGATAAAACAAAAAATTTATTTTCAATCATAAAAAGGTTCGAACACATTAATAACGAACTATCATTGTCTATTACTAATCGAAGACATAGTCTCTCAATTGATCACTGGATTAAACGATATATTCGTGGTGCATAACACGTCATGAGTATCCCCGCAAGAAGTTTTGAGAAATTAGGAAACTCCCATTATATTCCACCCATTCTTTTGTGTATTTTATTAGTGTTATCGGGTGAATTTAAGTTTTTTTGTTTTATTTTCTTATTTGGGTTCTTGTAATCAATAATATGATATGAGATTTCTGTAATTATAAGCAGATGTCATTAACATTAAACTAAGAAGTTTAAAGGTAAGCTATTTTTAAATATAAAAATATATCATTTATTTAAGAATGAACTAATAAAAATTTCATGATACGTAAATCAGATTGATTTTCAGATCTTAAAAAAGGGTTGTGTGCAATAAAAAATAGATATTTGATTTAACTCAATCCAAAAAACTTAAGGTGAAGATTGGCTAAATCCATACAAGAAAACAAAATAATCAATCACCCGAGTAATAATATACTATGGGGAGCAACATTGACTCAATCATGAACATGAATAGGCTTGACTTTGATATTTTTTTATGAAAAAATGAATTTTGGGTATAATTAACTTCAAAAACTAACCCGTGCTACAATGATCAGAAAAAAAAAAAAAAAAAAAGGTATCCATCACATCTTTGGTAAATGCAGTTTACTCCTTATATTTTTAATCGTATTGTATTGTATGCAATATATTATATTGTATGCCTACAGAGCTTGTATCCAAATGTTACAACTAGGATTAAATTGCAGAAAACTTCATAGCATGCTGTGCAAGCGATTTTAGTGGAATTCCACAACCTCCATGTCAGCATCAATTGTTTTATTACATTGTAGAGGTTTAATTAATATAATATCCTGATGATGTCCCAACTCCCACCAGTTGATTGTCCAAGATCCGAGTGCTCTTATCTTAGTACTACTAGTTTTGTATTTTTCCTGCAAATTGGCGCACGTAGGAATCCCAAGACTTTTTGCCTGGTGGTCCTTTCTGAATACCTAACTTCTTCTAGTGGTTATGAATGTGCACCTATTCAATCTAATTGCTAAACATTTGTAATCAAGAATAAACGGGAAATTCTTTCTAAAAGGGATTACAGTTTCTCATGACATATTTGAGGCTAAGGGTGTTCAAACTGAACTAGAAAATTACATCAAATCGATCAAATCGAAAAGTCAAACTAATTCGATTAAAAAAATTCGATTAGGTTTGATTTAATTTGTTTGGTATTGAGTAAAAAGTCCGAACCAAACAGACATATAAATATATAATTTTTATATATACCTTTAAGACTTTATATAGATTGTCTAGAAATATTTGAGATTTTCTCATAAAACAAAATATTTAATACAACTATTAAGTGCATTCAATTTACTTTAAATAATGAGTTGTATCACTTTCTTATCAAGTATTATTGAAATCCATCAATTATCTCTTTGTACTTTCATATTCGTATGTTAAGAATTCTTATATCTTTTTTCGAATTTGAAAAAGTATTTCAATAATTTAAATTTAAATAGAACATATCATTATTTAAGTATATCATATTGATTTTTACGTTTAATTATTGTATTCGATTAACCTTTAAAGCATACATCAACGAAAAATTATTGTTAGATTACTAAGAAAATAACTATCATGTGTTACTAAAATAATTCCCCCATAAGAATATTTTACTATATCATATGTTTGTCAGTTTTTAATTTTTATTAAATATATATTCACTTATCAGAACTTTTTTTTATAATTTTAACAAAGTAAGATTGAAATAATATTCATGTAGCAGAAAACCCGAAAAATCCGAAAACCCTACAAAATTGAACCAATCCAAATCAAAATATTTAGTTTGATTTGATTTTGAAAAACCGAATCAACCCGGTCCATATACACCCCATTTGAGGCATAATAATCGAGATATTACCGCACCCAAATGGTTAATTTAAGGTGTTGTGATTATATGTTTACATATCTACAACTTCATATTGTTACCAATTAATCATAAGTTGGTGTGTCTTTTCTCAATTGGCACATATCCCAGGACTATTTCTTATTGGCTTTAAATTAAATAATATTTCTACAATTTTATTTTATTTCTTAGAACCACTCTTACAGAAGGTCTTTTCTTTTGATTCTTCACTACTACTTGGTCCTACACTCCAATATAACCTTCCGTACTTGGATGTACGTGATTTAGTTATCAAGAACTTCACTACTACTCTGATAATTCGTCTAAATTATCATCACACAAAGGCACAAAATACTATACTTGTCTTCCTTTTCTTTCTTATAAATATTGAGTGACTCTTTTACTTTTTTGTTCTCAACTAGTAGCTAGTTGCCATCATACGTCATGAAAATACCTGCAATTTAATTTGCCATTCATAAAATAGAATATAATGAGTGCAATTCCAGTTATGCGCCATGACAAGTTGGTTACCGCTGGCAAGCCTCTAGCATCTAATTCCAAGAACAACCCTTTCATTTTAACTGCAGTATAAGTGCATCCCTGGCTGCATATGTCACTCTTAAGTGGTGCACATTAGAACTTATGAATTTAGGATTTTAATCTTTTTAAGTTATTCTAAATTAATAATTTGTATATGTGAAATGAATTTTTTAAAACAAGTACACAATATGAACCAAAGGTACCGAACTAGGCCAAACCCGTAATCTACACACTAGCTCCGCTTTGACACATATGCAACAATGCATGCGGTACCCATTGCACCGAGGTGCTCGCACATGGCGAGAATTTGCACACAGAGACCTTGCAGCTGGCACTTCCCGCTACAAGATATTGATTCTGTGTTCTTACGGAGGTATTAAACTCACTTCAGACCAGAATAATCGATAAAGGATCACCCCCAAAGTTTATGCGAGGGGCTTCTCGGACACATTTGGGAGAAAAATATTTTCCTACTTAATACCGATGACCACTGAAAAGCATACAAGGCGGACTTAACTAAGGCATATATATTCGTGGTAAAAATTTCATGACTTCTATAGTTTAGTAGCAACATGTTTGGAGGAATATTTTGGCTTGTATCCAGAAAGCTTAATCAGTTTTTTGAGAACCAAACAAACCTATTTTTAGATTTTGGAAGATCTTGCCGAAAAGTTTTATAATTCAAACAGAATAGTGAATCCAAATAATATTTTCTTTAATTGATAATGACCAATGGACCATATAACTGTCGACATTTAGTAACATGGTGTGATAATTGCACGTAATGGCATATATAATAATATTGAATACAGAAAACATGTCAGCTATAAAGGTTATCTTTTCATAAGTTGCTAATAAAATAAAATATGCAATTAGCCATTCAAGTCCATTCGTTGTGTATATATATATATATATATATATATATATATATATATATATATATATATATAT